>APFE031507188.1:11382-22989 GCA_000404065.3 Pinus taeda
ACAAGCTCCAAGGCAGTGGTATCTAAAATTTGACAAGTTTATGTCTGAACAAGGTTATACTAGATGTCACTCTGATCAATGTGTTTATCTGAAAAAGCAAAATGATGGCAGCTATATTATATTGTTATTGTATGTAGATGACATGCTTGTTGCAGGATCTAACATACAGGAAATAAATGTGCTCAAAAGAAAATCAAATTCATTTGCAATGAAGGATTTGGGAGCTGCAAAACAAATCGTTGGTATGAGAATAACTAGAGACAGGAAAAATCACAAATTAACATTGTCTCAAAATGAGTACATACAAAAGGTGTTGAAAAGATTTAATATGCACAATGCAAAACCAATTAGTACACCCTTTTCTGGCCATTTAAAACTTAGTAAGGAAATGTGCCCAAAGACCCAGGAAGACATGGATTATATGTGTAAAGTTCCATATGCATCAGCAATTAGAAGCATAACGTATGTAATGGTCTACACAAGGCCTGATATTTCACATGCAGTGGGAGTTGTAAGCAGGTACATTTCACAATCTAGGAAAGGAACATTGGATGGCAGTGAAATAGATTCTCAGATATTTGAAAGGTACCACAAATGAGGCATTATACTTTGATGGTTCAAACATTTCTCTATAGGGATATGTTGATGTAGATATGGCAGGTGACAGAGATAACAGGCGAAGCACTATAGGATATGTATTTACTATAGGTGGAACAACTATTAGTTGGGTTTCAAAAGTCCAAAGTTTTGTTACACTTTCAACAACAGAAGAAAAGTATGTTGCTACCAGAGAGGCTAGTAAGAAGCATAATAGGGGAACATTATAGAGTGATAGCCAAAGTTCCATTCATCTTGCAAAGAACTCAGCATTTCATTCCAAGACTAAACACATATAGCTCAAGTAACATTTCATATGATCAGTGTTGGAGGATAGAGAGTTGAAGCTGGAAAAGGTTCACACTAGCCAAAATCCTATAGATATGCTAACAAAAGTTGTAACCAGGGAGAAACTGAGAATATGCTCAGTTTCTACTCGTCTACGAGGATGAATATGAAGATGAGAAATAGCCAGGTCCAAAGAGGAGTCATTGTCTAGCAAATGAAGCAACAATGGAGTTTCTACAATCATTCTCCAACTAGGAGATTTTTGGGTGTGGAGCATGATTATTTAGAAGTCTTTGTTTCAACTAGATGTATACTCCAGGAAGTTTAGACACCTGTCCATGCAGGGGGATGCAAGGGGGACTTGTGCTCCCCCCCCCCTGTGGGGGCTCGGCAGGGGTGGGCGATCACCCTCGGGTGGGGGGTTTAAGGTCTAATGGTCCCCCGATGGGGGTTCTCGGGGACAGCACCCCCGAAGCTAAGAAAAAATGTAAAATTTCCTTGTAAAAGTATAGTATTTTCTAGTCAATCTGGGCCATTCATTAGGTGGATGATCTGATAGTAGAACTTATGTTTGGTTTAGGGTTTTTGGCCCTAGAAGAAACCCCTCTCTTTTATGAGGGCATTGTATTGAGGCTGTGTAATAGATGTGTATTCTCTGAGCGAGAAACAAAGAGGTGAGACTATGAGAGAAAACAGAGGATATTACAGTGGATCTGCAGTAGGCTGTGTCTCTTCATTTTGCCATATAATAGAAAGGAAGGACTGGCTATTTGGTGTGGACGTAGCCCAAAATAGGTGAACCACATATATCTGTGTCTCTCTAGTTTTACGCATGTTTTGTGTTTATATTTACGCAATATTCTATGCGTTTCATTGCTCTGTAATATATAATTTTCTAACAAAACTATCCTCTATATCTAGGACAATCTGTTGGAGGAACCTATCCAACCCCCTAATATAACATTGTTTGCGATACCCCTTATCTTCATGGTGACAATTCTATTTTTCCTTGATGTTTAACATATGATTAAGACAAAAAAAAAATCAATGGTTATAATTTTGGAGCATACGACGGTCATATTTTAGGGTGTTCCCTTGCCCAAAAAATATTTTATGTTGGATATTTCTTGTCTTACCTATTCAAAGTATTTATCTCATGGTCTGTAAATGCCATGCTTGTAAAATATACAATCACATAGTTAATCAAGAATGCCATTCTTGATTATATTTGTATTTAATCACATAATTTCGATATTTGGTGTCCCCAAATCCATTATCATTGACCATCACACCTGCTTTCGAAACATTATGTTGTTGTAGTTGACTGCCAATTTGGGTCTACATCATGATAGCTAAAAATATCCATAGGCCAATGGCCAAATAGAAGTCGTGAACAAATTTCTAACTGCTATGCTCCAACGGATGATATGAATTCATAAGCATACTTGGCACATTATAATTTTCTTAGCATGGGCATATCCTACCTTGACAACAACATCAACTGGGTTTATGGACTTTCAACTTTTATATGGTTTGGAAGTTGTAGTACCTATTGAATGTGAAGTACAATTTGAAAAAAGTGTTATTCCTCGAGTCTTTTTGGAAGATGACTTGGTCTTGATATATGACCAAGAACACGAAAAGTTAGGAGGTAAAAAATTTGAACCCATGTGGCATGGTCCTTACGTTGTAAAATGTGTATTTGCAAAAGGTAAGGCACTTATGAGCTGGTAGATTATGATGGTATTCCTTTTGTTGAGCTCAGAAATGGTCTTTATCTGAAAAGTAACTATGCCTAGATTTTTGCATGTGTACTTTGTAACCATTTGTATTTTATTTTGCGGTGCTTTGTTTTATATTTTTGCAAATGAATTTTAGCTCTATTTCTTATCACGTGTTGCACCTAGTTTGTATAGGTCAACAAAATCTTCACCTTCTATTGGCTTTGTTGATGGTGCTATCCATAATAATTATAATCTTTCATCTGTTGCTTGGTTAATTTTCACACATAATGATGAGATAGTGAGTCTACATGGGATATGTTTGGGTCGTACAACTAATGAAATCATGGAGTATATTGTGGTAATTTAGCTATAATATGATGCGATCAATTTTGGTATTAATGGGTTGGTATCTAAATCTAACTCTCAATTCATAGTTCTACAATTAAGTAGCATTTCTTCTTTGAGAAGTGCATCGATATTAAGAATTTTTTTTTAAGTTTAGTTATTGGAAATAAATTTTGATTATATTGAATATAATCACATTCCATGAAATTTGAATACATTAACATATGCATTATATAACTATGTGTTAGATTGATATTTGTGCAATTTTTAAAGAATACCATTACATGCATCATTGTACAAAATTAATTAGCCAACATAAAAATAGATATGTCTTTGTAGATAAGTTTGCAAAATATTTTATACATAAAAATTTTGTTCAAGACAGAAGACGCTCTCAATCCTTTACTAGGCTAATGAAATCAAAACCTAAAAATCCAACTTAAAATTCCTAAACCCTAGGCATGATGTTGATGACATCACACTGCAACTCTGACAACATGTTCAAGTAACTGATGTAGTCGTGCACACACACCCATTGTATGCCTCTAGTAGCAATGTTGTATATCATCCACCTTGTTGTCTAGAATACCCTGGGCAAGTCAATGTGGGTTCTTCTCTAACTTTGAAAGTGTGTCAATAACCTATGAGTTATGTTCTTTGATCTCTACCTATTTCTAATCCCACCTCTAGATAGGGGGGATATTGGTTGGCCTGATTAGTCCAATATATGCATAATAATCAAGTGATACTTGATACAATTAAAAAAATCAAACATTAAAAGAATATATATATATATATATTTACCTAACTGGTCCCACTGCATGCCTCGTGGAAGAACTAGATCTCGAACTCCTGAACAAGTCGGTACCGACATAAGGATTGTCCTCGATCATGATGATCTACTAATGAAGCCATTTTAAGAAAGAAACAATGAATGAAATCATCTAACCACTACTATGACACGCCATTAGGTCAACTAACCTCTTTATATAGGCTTCCCTAAGCTCAGGAGCTTCCACATATGTCCTCTCAGACTGGAAAAATGGTACCCTTTCTAGGAAGAATGATACCAATATTGAGCCATATCAAAACTATCTCAACCAACCTATCTTACACTTAGTCAGTTGTTATTTCATCCTGATAAACAATCCCTCACACCAATTATAAACATTTGGATCGATACATTTAATAGCATATTGCATTTGAGACTTCATGGCTACATCGATATTTGTGCTTTTGGCAACTGAAGGCATGGTAAAAAGGATAATTTTCAAGGGAAATTATTATACATCCTTCATCTAAATCTTCCCACTACTCTCTTTATGAGGTCCTTGGATGCAATATTGATAAATTTAATAGTCGATGGTTTCACCACCACCATGATGGCTAAATTGTTGAACTACAGCTCCTCTCTTGGATAATTTAGTGAGAAAATATATTCCATCTATTTCAATTGAAAGGGAATGGGAACCAATTTGGAAAAATTTCTCGTTTACATCCCATTCCCTTAAGAATAACTCTAAGAGCTCCATGTGATTTATCACTTGAGGAGTTAGAAAGAATTTAGTGAAGCTACATCATCGATGTGCCAAAAAAGTGTTTCGCTCATTTTCCACAATGAAATCATAATTTTCATACTCCCTTTCCCTCCATTCTATGACCATTATCAATTATAATCATGTTAAATGGAAAGGAAGAAAATATTAGATCAAAATAATTTCAAAACTTTGAAGAGATTTCATGATAAATTCTAAAACATTTGTGTGCTTATTTTTTAAACGGGGTGATGTCATCTCGACCTTTCTCTTTGAACCTATGAATATAGAGGATCTAAAGAAATAATGTGTGATTATCTCAACACTAGTAGAAAATGTCTAATTCGTTACTAAAACAACAACTAAAATTTGCATATAAATGACTATTTTTCAGTTAGTGACCAGTAATCACTAATTTACAGTATGTTATAATGCGGCCAACTTTTAGTCGTTTTTAGCTTAGTCATTATTTGATTGTCTCAATTTTATGATTTGGCAGTATATTTAGTCATAAATTTGATCATTAATTTAGTTATTGATTTAGTCATTAATTGCCGCAATTAATGACCAAATATACAACAAAATATATTACTATATGATCATATGAGAAAACCAATTAATGACTAAAGAAATATGACGAAAATGTTGGTCATGTTATAAGATACTATAAATTAGCTACTAATAATCATATATATGCAAATTTTAGTTGTCGTTTGAAACCAATTAATGACCAAATAAATATGGCTAACTTTTTTCCGTGTTATAAGATACTGTAGATTAGTTACTAATAGTTGTATATATGTAAAATTTAGTTCTCATTTGTAATGAAAAATTAATAATTTGCAGTAGTCATTTATACTTTTTTGATAATTTCATATTCATTATATAAATGACTAATTTAGTAGTTTCAGATTCATTTTATTTGTTCATTATTAATCAATATAGATTAATTAGTATGATTTTGTGACTAAATTTAAAAAACATCATACAATGTGAATTAGTTTATCTAATATGAAAATTCAAAAGTACATATGTTAGTTAAAATACTAAACAATATCAATTGCAACTCTAAACAATTTCAACCACAAAAATTATATTATATGAAATTTCGAGTATTATAATATGAGTTTGCAACTTAACATTAGTTGGAATACAATTTAAACATGAAATGTTGTTTCATCCCTATAAAACCTTATCATTGTGTTGTCAAGTCACTCCAGGTGAATTCACCAACTATGAAGACTTGAACATCAGTTTCTATTTTTGTGCCTTATGCGGGATATTGGCTTTAAGGGTACCACTAGATTGGTTCTCTTCTCTCTGCTTTTTCATTTCTCACTCTAGTGTTAGTGTTCTCCTCTTTCTTCAAATCCTACTGCTGACTATCAATACTGAGTTCCTTTTCTAAAAACAAAAGAACCTAGAATGTAGAGTGTAAGACATGAAATATGATGAACACTAGAATATAAATGAAAGTAGACTATAAAGGATTTATATTAAATACACTTCAACATCAATAATGTTAAATTCATTCTTCCCCATAAGACAAGAAACTTGAACAAGTTTTCTTCAGTTGAGCGATAGTGTCCACTATGTGACCAGATGACCTGTATAAACAAATTAAAGTCACGATAGAAAATAGCACCTTAACTGTAACTTAGTATCCAACCTCCAGGGAAAGCTTAGGCACAATCATGCCAACTAAGTTACATGCTAAAAATATTAGGCTATAAATAACTTGTTAAAACAAATAATCCAAGGTGTGATGTCCAATCCTTGTCATTTTATGTGCAACAACAATTTGTTGTCTAATGCACGAACTTGGTCAAGTATATAAACAACATGTTCTCAAATAACAACATGAAAGTAAACTTTTATAATAGTCGTGAAAACATTTAAATACAAAATAGTTAAAAGGATTTCAATCAATATCGTGTAATATTAATTTCATCTTCAAGATTTAGTTGTTGTTTAAACAAACATAATACCAAGTACTTTCAATTTCATTGTTAAAATACAAAGAAAATTTGAAATAAATGGTCAAAATACAATCAAACAATAAAGAGAGGATATCATGGAATGGACATTGCAATTATAAAAAAATTGTTTACATCTCCATCGATATCTTATCACGCATTCCTAAAACATTCTCTTGCCCAAAATAACCATGAGGAGAAATAATCACAACATTCAAAACCATAGGAATATTTACTAGAAACATTCCAAAGTCGATGGCTGATGTGGCTGAAGGATCTCCAACAACAAATTAATCATATCCAAGACATGATCTCTATATTTCATCCCCATCTCTTTTCTAATCACATTTCATATGACTTGCCCACACCAGAGTCAAGTAACAATCAAATGAAGGAATTGACATTTGTTTTTATCTTTTATATGTATAAAATTTGAATATAATTTGGTTTGGTAACATTAATTCCCATTTAAAGCCTTCCTTTCATGAGAATGTATCCTTCAAGTAGAACATAAAAAGAATTGACCTCAATAAGGTCCTCTGACAATTTCTACAATGTCAATATTTGTCTTGATGTGATATCTTGGATAGAAAAAAGAACATATCTGCAAACGAAAAAGCCATATATTAATTATGTTCAAACTATGTATATAGTGTATTCTTAGGTAACATTTTAAGATGTCCCTCTATCTTTACCAAAGAGGATTATAGCCTGTTTAAACTATTTATCCTTTTATTCAACATCAATTTATGCACTATAAATGTCACACATTATTCTTTCCCATTTCTCAACATGCTAGATATGATAAATTGAAAGTCACATAAAAGAAAGAGAAAACCATTTTCACACCAAAGAAAATAAACAAACAATGCCTCCAATAAAAATTCACACCACAAAAATTACTCTGCCATGTGCTCAAACTAAAGGTGATATTCTTTGAATCATCTTTACATCATATTTAATGGGATATTCGTATTTTTGCCATGATTTCAATTTGGTGCTAAAACAAATATATACATCCAAGTTACTATCAGTGAAATTCAAGGATGATTAAAAACAAATGTCATTATAAGGTATGGAGAGAAACATATTCATAAGTAGGATTCTCTATTTTAGTTTGGTTTGACTAGAGTTGGTATTTCAATATATAGTTTTCTCTATAGAAGTGAAATAGAAAGGTGAGAATCAAAATAACCCTGTGAATTTTTAATTAATTCATATTATATATCTCTAAAACATCGAGGTCATCCTTCTTTGCTATTTGATAGAGATTTATTGGCATAGAATAATAATGAATTAACTATGAAACATGATGATGCAATACAATAACCAAGGACAGAAAAATGACATGCCTTTGGTATTTGTGTGGTCGAAGGAAGTCCAACAATGGTTGTGTTCTTTCTTTATCATGAAATAGTATTGAAGACAAATGTTGGTTTAGAAACCATTACCAATAGAATATGGTCATTTTGGGTAAGGAAAGGATGAATTGAAGGGCTCAAGGTCTAGCTCCAATACATAGTTATCCTTGTCACTACAAAATATAAAGTTTTCATCATTTTCTTATCCACGTAAAAAGAAAAGTGAGTTTGTATTTGTGCACTTCTGATAGTATATGAAAAAGAAAGCACTATTGGATATAAAAGTGTGTTGTCCCATCACTCAACCTAACAGAAAACTTGTATATTAAGTTTTTGACTACAATTGAAATCAAATGTAAAACCCACTCAATTTGGTCTTTACATGACATAGTCGTAATGAACTAGTAAAATAGAACTATGCTAACTCATAAAAAGGAGATGATAAAAAATAATAATATAACATTATTTCATGCCACATAATTGGCAGGAATAAAATTTCCACAGAATTCATCCAAAAAATGAGAAGAAATTATGGCAAAAGAACATATCATTAGTGTTTTGTACCCTCTTTAACACATGTAGTCTGGGGAAGTAGAGGAAGCCAAATGCAGCAGGATTCCAATTGTGTGGGATATAAAAGTAGAAATGTTGAAAAACACAGCAGCCAATTTACAAAATATCACTCTAAATAATAGAACATTTTCAGGATAGTAATAATTAAAATAAACCATGTATTAAGATCAAGTCACTTATTGGTCATCAATTAGCAAGGATGCTGGTAATTTTTACTGATAAGAAAAAATATCATAATTAGTGTAATGACTGTGTGGATATTTTTGTGAATTTTTTTACATTTATATTATGGCATCGTTATAGGAGAGAGTGATGGAAGTTCTCTAGGTTTGGTCAGATTGATTTATCCTTTCATATGGTTATGTGAATGGATGAAGATCTACCTTTCTTTGGTTTGGAAATTTGGGTGTCCTTCCCTTTAATTCAATATGTGGAGATGCGCCACCATTGAAGGACCTTGATAGTTCTAAATCCAATATTATAGACATAAGAGGTGGATCTATTCCAAATCAAGATGCTTCTATGGTGATTGGAGAGGGAGCAACAACTCGAGAGTTGTTTAGTATTCCTCTTGTGGAGCTTGAAAGATAGTGTAGGATAAATGGTTTATCTATTTGTAGTGGTAGGGAGGTAATGTTTTTCCAATTTATTAGCTTAGAAGAAGAAGAGAAGCATAAGAACCAAGATCAAGACAAGGATTTGAGGTATGGGTATAACTCTACAATCAAATGGAAGCATGCACGAGAAAATGATGCTTATATATAATTGGTAGGGCGAAGGTGCAATAGGGATGAAGAAAGTAAATACATACTTTCTGATGATAAGGACTATTTATCATTATCATCATCTAGGAAAAATGTTGAGGGAGAATCATCTTTACAATCAAGGGTTGAGAAATGTGAATTAGGGGATGCATCTTGTAGTGGAACTTTACCAAAAAATGTTGGTGTCGTGATGGTAGTGTCATGTGAGGTGCCCCCAAAAGTTCAAAATATTCTATGCAATGTCAAGGAAAATTTCTTTCTCTACTCCTTAACTCATATTTCACCCCATCCACGTTATGATAGACCAATTATCAAGATCATAGAATGATCTTTTATTCAATGAGGGAGTCCAAGGGCTAACAATTTGAGGATATCATCAAATTTTTTTTTTTTAAATGGACAGTCTTGTCTGACTTGCAAGGACTTGGGTGTCAAACTTGTTGCCGAGCCGATGTTACTCAGATGTAGAAATTTTGAGTATTACTTAGGGTTGGGTTTGAATGAGAGCATTTTACTTAATACTGTTTATTAAGGGAAATTAACCAAATTTTGAGTCCATTTGAATTCTGATTCATGAAGCATAGTAACAGAGTTGGTGACCTTAATAAGGCTCGTCCTTGTCGTGATGTGTTACATTGGAATGGAATGAATGCATGAATTTCAAAAGGCTAAGATATGATATAAATCTTGGGAAGTTTTAACCAAATAAATAACCCAAACCTTAAACCTAGTAGTGTGAAATCCTTTATTTGAAGTGTGGCTACTAAAGACAAATTTCTTAAATACTTTTAAAAGTTAGCATACAAATAATTTATAAAAGCATGGAATTTCATTGTCAATCAAATGTCAAACTGGATAACAATTAAAGCGATAACCCACAATGATAATCCGAAATCAACAAGGCATATTGGACAAATGTTCAAAAATCTTTGGTAACATCCTAATCCTATAAGATGCTCATATAAAGCAACCTAAGATGTTACCTGCCTTGTTGGGTCCCTATAATAGTAGTGATTACCCCATTACTATTGTAGTTGTACCCCTTATTAATATTGTTGTGCCCCTATTATGCCCATATTGTTATTACTGTGCCCCATAGAATCCATCTATTGTTATTTTTGTGGCTTTATATTATTATTGTTAGGTCGGCTAGGTTATATTGTGACTCCTTAGACTCCTATATATAGAAAGGAAGTTTTTTCATTTGAATCATCAAAGAATTGTTCATTTATGTAATGTAAAGGAGGTTTCCCCCTCGAAGAGGCTGAATTCTAAGGCATTCATCTATCTTTTCTATCTTTTCTTCAGCTGGTTTCATAACATTTGGTATCAGAGCTTTGGATTATAGGGTTTCGCTGCTCCAAACAGGTCATCGTGGAATTTTCGCTATAACTCTTTTTCTACGACGTTTCAGAAGTTGAAAAGAAATGCCATTTGGGAAGACATCGTGCGGAAGCTTTGGTCCAAATTTCAAGGCTTGTCGCGCTATATTTGTGGAGATATGATCTGAGGAAGTTGGTCTTTTTGTAGACTCCTAAATTACATTCCAAACAGGTGACCGAGGGAAAAGCGTCATAACTTTCTCTCTGAGCATCAGATTGGAATTGCATAAAATGGTATAGAAAGAGGACAGACTGTAGCTTCTTCTATATAGTTCTCAGAGCAAAAGGTCGAAACAGTCACTCGTGGAACGTCGTACAAGTTTCCTCTACTGAACTAGTATATAATCAGGTTACTGTGGGAGATTTGGCATAACTCTTCCCTCGAGAATCCAATTTGGATCAGACTAGTGGCATTGGAAAGAGGATGTAGAGGGCTACTATAGGTCGTAATTTTAGAACTAGATGATTCGAAATTATAGAGATAGATTAGATTCAATATTGAGCTCCTACAAAGTGAGAAAAGGTGTGTAGTTTTCTTTAAATTTTTGCATAAGCTTGGTTTCAAAAATTAGTTTGAAGGAATTAAAAGGGAATAGTAAAGCATTATTATCGGTAATTGATGCCCTGAGGAAAGAAAATGCAAACACCTAGTAGGCAACCTGAAAGCTCTATCATGACTCATGGAGAAGAGGAAGAAATGCAACATGATATATCGAAATTACGAGACCAAGTGCAACAAGTGTCACTTGCACAAAAAATCAATAGAATATAAGATGGATGGTTTAAAGAAATATGTAGAAGCTAATATGGATGGTTTAAAGACAAGCATGGAAGATTTGGAGATAAGCATGGAATATTTGAAGACAGATTTGAAGACAGATTTAACAAAGTTTCTACAAGAAATGCTTACTAACGGTGAAAGGGTAGTAAAGGAAACTCATGATGAGAACAAAAGAAATGTTAATCATGATTTCATAGACTCTTATGTTGGATCAAAGACCCACCATATTCCAAAAATCAATATGAGGAAGTTTGATGGCAAGGATCCTGCAACATGGATAT
>APFE031507188.1:26816-57512 GCA_000404065.3 Pinus taeda
GGTGATTGGGTATTCCTACGGCTACAACCATATAAGCAAATGTCCCTCAAGCAAGCTAAGAATGATAATAAATTATCAACAAAGTATTATGGTCGTACAAGCTGTTGCAAAAGATTGGTACTATGGCATACAAATCAGAGCTTCCTGCAGCTTCTCGATTGCACCCAATTTTCCATGTTTCATGTTTAAAGAAGGTTATAGGCTACAAGCTCCCAGTTCAAACAATATTGCCAGAATTTGACGAGGGAGGAAAACTTATATTGGAACTGGAAGCAGTCATAGAAACAAGAACTCGACAGCTATGAAATCATTCAAGTTCAGAGTATCTTATCAAGTGGAAGAACTTATCCGCTGAAGATTCTACATTGGAGGATGAGAATTTTATACAGAAGCATCCAGAACTACTCAAGCATTGAGGACAACACTTTTTTAAGGAGAGGGGCATGTTGGGTCCCTATAATACTAGTGATTACCCCATTACTATTGTAGTTGTACCCCTTTTTATTATTGTTGTGCCCCTATTGTGCCCATATTGTTATTATTGTGCCCCATATAATCCCTCTATTGTTATTTTTGTGGCTTTATATTATTATTGTTAGGGCGGCTAGGTTATATTGTGACTTCTTAGACTCCTATATATAGAAAGGAGGTTTTGTCATTTGAATCATCAAAGAATTGTTCATTTATGTAATGTATAGGAGGTTGCTCCCTCGAAGAGCTGAATTCTAAGGCGTTGATCTATCTTTTCTATCTTTTCTTGAGATGGTTTCATAACATTCCCTAGGAAACATGGAATGTTAATGATATAAATTAAAAAAAGATAAATAATTAAAACTGACTATTAGAACCAATGCAAACAATGAAAGATAATCAAAATGAAAATGGGGCAAAATGTCGCATACCCACTCCATGAGACTGCCATCCAGTTCCATACAATATGTTTCCGAAGACTAAGTAGGTCATTCCACTGGCTTCCACATCCTCTACCCCATAGTAGAATTCATCCTCGTATCCACATACAACCTGCATTCGCCATAAACTTCAGTAAAGAAAAAAAAATGAAGCCCAAAAGCCTTTTTACTGGTCAATAGTTTAAATATTTTGAAGCGTGTATTTAAAAAAAGATTATCATACCAATATCCTTGCCTGCTTTGAAACTCTATTCAAATACATCACTTCAAAAGCTTTACATATCATGGATCTTCATAATTCAAGTCATCAATTAAAAGAAGTTCTATCATCTCTAGAGCAGGGTACTCTCAAGAAAGCAACCTAATACATTGATTTCCCTATCATGAAATTCAGTCATGTCTACATAAACGTGTATATATGGAGATGAGAGAGTAGGTATGTGAGACGTTGAGGTATGGGATATTTTGAAAGATCCTACATTGCATTTCAAAACCAGAATAAGCCAAACATGCACTCATTTATGAGGTAAAAGACATAAATATTCATTATGAACATCATGGAAAAAAACCATGGAAGAATTTTACGGTATTTTCACATCTTATAGCAAGTTAACTTTTTTAATTGATAGTTTAGATTTTCATTATGGAATAGATATGAAAAAAATTCGTTACTTGGTTTTGTTTCATATCTATTGGATATACTGAATCTAAAAACAAGACTTAATAATGAGCCAAAACATAATAGTCAACCTAAGCTACATCAACATATGTTTTGTATAAATTTTTTTTATGATATACCTAAAAACTAGGTAGAAAATGCAAACGTTCTTAAACATTGAAACATGTTGTTCATTGCACATGTAAAATAAAAGCATAAATTTTGTTTTTACCAAGATAAGTTGTCACCCATTAACAAACATTGGATATTAGGAAGCCTCTTGAACAAAAAATTGAGAAGACACATATTTCTTTAATCAAGGGCACAAAACATATGAACAACTCCTTTAATGATTTAAATATCCCCATCATCTCAATCAATATGTACATAAAGAAATTATATGCATTATCGAGATATGAGTCCATTTCTTGTACTATCAAATTAATTCCACTTGCATATTGAGTCTCAAGATAGAGAATGAAAGCTCTTCAAATAGTATCCCATTCACTCTCAAACATTTTATCATGTATGCCCCTACATACACATACAAGACAACTTGCCTTTACAGTGGTTTATATTTTATCCACATACAACCTGCATTTACACTGGTTTCATTGTAAAGTATTGAAAGTAATAGTAAAATCCAGACTTACATGGTTGTAGTTTGAAGCAATGTGATTGAAGAGGTTTTGTCCATATCTAATAGCTCTTTAACGCAAATTCAGTGATTCCTCTACTGAGGACCACAAATGTAGGGAGTGCACATAAGGTCAAATACTAATGATCAAATATTCTTTATGGTTTGGCTAGTCGAGTGGGGCGTCTGATTAAATTGGATGAGCATACAACTAAGCTTCAAAATGGGTCCTATGTAAGTGATTTTAAATGATATCCCTTGTAAGCTTCAACAGAGTACTTAGTATCATCATACAAAGGACCACACAAAAACAGACCATCTGATCCTGTCAAAGTTTGAAGAACCAAGTCACCCTTTTTCAGAAGACCATTGCTACTCTCATTCTGAGCAATTATTTTAATGTCAACACCTGGGATTGCTAGAAGCACTGACCTTAAATGTACCTTCCTAGGCACCCCACAAAAGATGGAATAGCAGGTTGGAAATCATCAGTTTTAAAAACCACGTGCTCACTTCTTAGAATACAACAATACCTTTTTAATACTATTTTTCTCACTAGCATTCCTTTTATCACTTAGAACAAATACCGTTTCATCTTCAAGATTGGCCCAGTGAGTGTACTGATATAAAAAAATTTTGCTTGGTCCATTAGCCCTGGAAACAAGTTTGAAATTATTGATCATATCTATAAATGCACCATCCTTTTTCCACATATCTATAATAATGCTTCGAGACAACTCATTTGCGTTGTGACAGAAAATTGAATCAACATGTATTTCACCACTCAGTAGATATTTTTCACCGGTGAAATATATAGGCTTATGGTTCAATACATTGAATTCTATTGAAGACATTACAAAGAAAACACATGAGTTCAAGAAATGAAGCATGTGCCCATGAGAAGCTTCTAAGGATATTTTCTACCATCCTTTCTCAATCAAAAAATTCATTGGTTCTTTCTTTGGCTATACGATGTACCAAGGAACGGGATGAGTAAACATAATATGAAATTAATAGCCTTTTTGGATAAACTATCTCTGAATGATCATAAACACCAACATTGACATCAATAACCTTTCTCTCCGAACACCAGTCATCATCGTAATCTAAAAAATTAGATGAAGGTCCAAGTTTTACCTCAAGACATAATGCACCAAGTAGGACTTTCTGAAATATGAGGTCATTGCTCTCATTTTTTGAACTTAAAGAGTTAATCTTCTCTAAACCCAAATTTCAACATCTAGAGAATTAAGTGATATAGAAACTAAAGAGTCCCATCTTTCCTTGCATATCACCGATCCACGGATATCAAAGAGGGCCTTTATAAATTCAATGCCAAACATTGGTCTAGTTAGTATCACATCAATATGCGATGGTGAAAATTGAAAACCAGAATCACGTTCTACTATTGTGGCTAGTGGGGATATTCCATGTTAACATGGTTGAACCTCGAAGAAAACATTTACCATATCATCAATCCTCTTAGTTGAGGGTTAACATTCTCTGGCCCATGTGTCAATACAACTTGACACTTTCCATAATATGAATTTGTCACTAATTTTAGGGAACCACAAATATTATAATGTGTTTCTTCTATCTTTGGGATTGAAGCCATGTTTGGCACAACCATGAAATTCTCCAAACTTCTAAATTCGAGGTGATACTTCAAAGCCTTAATTGTGTAGCATGTTGATGTTGCATGATAAAGTTTTTAATATCCCTAGACATCTGTTGTAGCTCTTTCTCATCCATCAACTAAAATCTAAACACCTTCAAAATAGACTCCTTTGGAAGTCACTAGAAATCATCTAACTGAGAATCCTATGACTTGAAATGGCTAAGATATATTAACATGATTGTGCTCAACAAGAACCTCAATATATTGAAGTGAAACATCAAATATGAAATTCTCACCCTTGTAGAATCGAAACAATATTTATTTTTGACATGGAATAATATTAAAAGAAAATTTCCCATATGCATCAGATATTGTATGAGAAAGCACTTAACTTAGCCAAGGAGCTTCTTTGAGGGCACTTCACCTCATGGACATCATCTGAATAATGGTATACATGAACACCTAAAATAGGGTTACCTTGAGAAACAACTAAGCCATCCATATCATAACTTGGGACATAAAATATGTCATCTACTACCAGATTTCCAAAGCCCAAAGCCCAAATCCATCTCCGGAGAGCATATTTGTACAAATTTTAAGAGAACATAAGAATCAGGCATTTGAAAGAGAATATTATTGAAAATATACTCTATCAACCTCAATCATTGTACGTCATGCATAATTCCATTCTAGATAGGATCACCATTAGGTATGACCTTGTATTTTCTTCCTTTCTTTAACAATTATCTCACAGAGCCTGCTCTTTCCAATTCTTCACGTTTGATTTCATGGAGGCTACTATGTCCTCTGGACGCTCATCCTTAAGGAATCCCCAAACTTATTTTGCATATCAAATGAAGGCAAAGAGAGAAAAATATCATGACCATTCCCGTGTGAAGAAAAATGTAGTGGGATTTGATATGGATGGATATTTGTATACTGATTGAGGATTGATGAAGCTTATGTATTCATGATGGGAAGGAACCAACCTATATTTCCTTGGAGTAATATTTGTAAATATGTAACTACCTCCGTGCGACATAAACACATCATTAATGAGATCATTGCTGGTGGAAATGAGTTAATCGTTCACATTGGCATGACCTCCATTTATATTTGGAAAACTTTCTACTCCAACAGCCCCTATCACTCTCCAAAAAATAGTGAACCTAGTGAAGTGAAAATTGATGTCATCCATTGCAACCATTGTGATCCACTAATACATATTCACCCATTTAAGAGATAACCACCAAGTCGGGGAATATGAATATTTCTAATGTAGTTTTTCCACTTGATAACCTCAACATAAAATCTGAACGTGTCTCATTCATCTTCACATCAAATCTGAATCTATCTGATTCATCTCAGAGAGCTCTTGAAATAATTTTTCAGAATTGTATCTTCACTTCAAATCCGAAATTGTCTCATCCATGTTTAGAGAGCTCTTGAAATAATTTTTCAAAATTGTAGTGAATCTGCACAAATATATTAAAAAAATTATTAATGTACATTGCTTGATTACCAATCAAAATGTTTAAAACAATACAACACCAACAAATTTGTATTTCATCTCCATTGCACATAATTCACCTTCCTTGGTAGAATGCATATGGCTCGTAGATATTTTCCATGTGCTTCAATTGCTGTAACATATATTTTGTAGATGATCTTGATAACGCTGCTATTTGCAGTATGACTATCAGTTTGCGATGATTCATTTTATGTATTTTTTTTAGTTATGGTGAATCAATAATCCTTTAGATTAAATAATGAATCTACTTATTGAACAAATATTATATGCAAACATTATATGGAAAATAAAATTTACATGAGTAAATTTTTAACTTTTCAAATTCCACTTATATTAATCAAAATTTTTACTAAGAAGCACAGAGTATCGTTAGAAATTATGTTGTTCGGTGAACCAACCATTGTGTCTGGAGCATGCCCATAATTTAACGCAAGTCAATTGCTTCGAACAATTTTATCGTGTTTCCTTTGCGATCAATGTAGGGATTACATTTAAAATGTTTAAATATTATTTTTAAAAGTTATTGAATTGTTATGGGATTTACCAATAAAGAATCAACCTGATAAATGCTTTCGTGTGTGTTTGGCCATCACTGCTCAAGTTGCAATTGCAACCATGTCTATGGATATTGCAATTTGAATTCAATAAAAGAAAATAAGACATTTAAGAGGAAAAGGATAATGGTTTTTTGGGTCGATGTTTTGAAAATATATATGGAAGATATGATCTCCGAAGAGAAATAAATAATGTAGAGAAGCTCCAGAAAAATCAAATAAATATGACTTAAATAATTAAAAATGTCAAATCGAAGTTTGGAACCTTTGATTTTCATCTTCGAGATATATATGAAAAATGTAATCTAATAATAATAAAAACAATTAATATGGAAATACTACAAAAAATCTAAAATTAATTATAAAATTATTTTTCACACTTTGTTAAGAGTTACTCACCAGATCTACCACAGTATCTGGATCAGCCAAGAATCAATATAGTTGACATTTTCCATACTCACCAAATCATCTGGATCAGCCAAGAATCAATATAGTTGACATTTTGCAGAGTGCGTAAGGATTGGATCAATCATTTTGCAAGCTGAGTATTTGATTTAGCTCAATAAAAATGTGAGAGTAATCGAGCATTTGATTTGAAGGTTTCCTCAACTTTGTCAAAGACCGACATTCAATGAAACTTTAACATCCATTGATCCATTGGTTTGAACTTTCAGACATGTAACCAACATCTAAAGCAACCACCCTGTCTCCGTTACAAGGAATTTCCAATCTCAAAACTTACTAGTTTTTTTCTAGGTTTCACCAGCTAACTGCCTCTCTCTTTCTCTGGTTCTCAACTAGTTGTTTCTAGTTCAATGCCGATAGAATGTGAAATCACTCTGATGGTTGAGATGTCAGTTTGTAGGGGCAACAAACATAAGGATCCATTGAAAATCCATCCACACAATCTGGAACAGTTTCATCCTCTCAGAGATTTGGATAGTTCTTACCCTGGTAGAAACAGTCCCAAATGTAAAACAATGCCTTTACATTGCCAATTATCAAGGCAAGATAATCTATAACCCCTAAGGTTTAGGGAAAAATCACCCAAAACCTAATTTGGATAGGTGTTACACTGGTAGAAACAATGCGAGATGTAAAAAAATGCCTTTACGTTCCCAATTCCTGAGGTAAGATGATCTATAACCCCTACTTTTTAGGGAAAAATCACGCAAAATCTGAAATTTATGATAGTTCAAATTAACTTATTAAGTTATTTGTAATTCAAAGTTTAAATAAAAATTACAAATCTCCTTACTCTCTTTGAAAATAGAAGACAACTTTTCATTCAAATAATATTATTTTAATTTTCTAATAATTGAAATTTAATTTGTTTTAATTAATAAAAAAATGTTTTTGGTTATTTATATGTATTTTTCAAAGTTGTTTGAAATTTCAGATTAAAAATAAAATAAGTATTGATCTCACGTAAAAAAGTAAACATGTAAATGTAAACATAAAATTAAATGTAAAAGTTAATATTTAACATTTAACATTGTTAATCTAATGTTGGTCGTATTTAAAAATTAGTTCAATTATTATTATGCATAAACACAACATAAATTTAAAATATAAAGAGGCTTACAAATAGTAAAAAATGAGCTATCATAAATAAATAAAAATATAAATAAACAAGAAGTATGGTAAATAAATAAGTTTTTTTTTCATATTTACTCCAAAGATATGGTAAACAAATAAAATGTCTTTTTATCTTTACTCCATTAACCTCTTTATATTTATGAAAGCTCGAAAAATAGGTTTTATTTAGGTGGATCCAGGGGACACATAATTATTAATTATTAATACCATGGGCCAGTTACCATATTTATAAAAGAGGTATGACAAATAAATAAATATAAAAAAGGTATAAAGATGTATGGTAAATAAATAAAAACATATCAAATAAGATTAGAAATCAACAACTAATTATATAAGAAGCCTATTGGCCAAATACCATTATAACTAAAAGAAATATGATAAATACATAAAAATATAAATAAACAAGAGGTATGGTAAATAAAGAAAACCTATTTTTATATTTGCTCCATAAACATCTTTACACTTACTAACACTCAAAAAATAGGTTTTCTTTAGCTGAAGCCTATGAGCAAAATACCATGGGCCAAATTATTACTAATACCATGCCAAAAATACTATTAAACATAATAATAATATTAAAAAATTATTATTTGTAGAATTGATGTTTCTGTGATCCATAACAATTATAAGAAGAGTTCCAGTGTAAATCACATGTAGAAAACCTTTGTCCACTCGTGATTTACGCCGAAGATCTTCTTATAAAGATTATTATTATTATTATTATTAAATCTAATATTCATATTAATATATCATAATATTGATATTGTTAAATATAATAACTGTCTTTTAACCCAATATTAAATTTGTTATATTATAATATATTATAATATATCGTGATATATATTAACTCTATATATGTGGGAGGTAAGAACAAAGACATACATTTATAGAGGTGGAGGGATAGTGGGAGTCACAAGGAAGAGATGGAGATAAACTGAAGGAGAGGGGAGAGGAGGGATAAAAAGAGAGAGATGTAGAGAAGGGTAAAAGAGGGAGAGAGAGAGTTTTCCCTAGAAGTTATTAAAAGAAGGAATCACCCGAGATAACCACAAACCAATCCTTTGGGCTGAGTTTCTAACCAACCTAAGTCCAGAGAGGGCTCTCTCTTTATGATTTAGCTTTGTTTTTATTATATTTTAGGCTAGTTCTTAGTGTTCGTGAAGATTTTGATTTTAGATTGAAGGTTAGGTGGTGGAATTCTTGGAACAGATGGATAGAGTGAGGTCTTCAAGACATTGGGGTATGGATTCAATCAATGGATAGAATAACTAGACCAAATCATTAAAGGAATGTTCACAAGGTAGCCTAGAAAGGAAAAAGGAAAATCTTTAGGTCGAATGGATGAAATGGTTATGGACAGGGTGAAAGGGCAATGAAGAATCCTTGAACCGGGATCAAAATGAAGGAAAGCAGGTGATCATGAATAAAGGGAAAATGAGAATCCTTTGCTATAGACCAAAGGGAGAAACTACGGAAGTGAGGGAGCAGTTAAGAATTCCCTAACTAAGATAGTTTAGTAGAAAACATTTAAAATGTAAACAGTTAAGACAGAGTGCATTCAAGCAATTTCTGAAATATCATTCCATGTTATGCATTTATATTTTAGATAAACTAACAAGATTATGGAGACACATAAGAGAAATAATTGTAAACAAGAGAGAATACTTATTTGTATATCACTTTACACAAGAACCCTGTAAAATATCTGAGCTTTATTCGTTGATCTAGCAAGCCAATCCAGTCATTGATACAATAGAACAACTTTGAGTTCAGAGACAAAACCTATAGAAATGTCATTGAATACACCCTAAGTACTTTGAAATATGAAGTATTTATACAAAAAATATTTACAAAATATCTCATCAGTTTGAGATTTAATCTACGAAATAAAATATCTTCAAGCATGAAGATAGAGACAGATGGAAAACTACATCATGCTCTCCCTTTATTGTGGTAGTGTTAGCTGTTGCAGTTGACCTTTAAGTTTCCTAATATTTGGATGCTGGAATCTTCTTCACTTCAATCTTTCACTAATACTCTTTTACCTTGTTACTCTCTGACCCTGCTAATCTATCTACTACCTATTTCATCTCGTTGTCTTCAGATTTATTGTGGTAACTTTCCGGTGTAAAACGTTTATAGTAAATCTGTCATTTTTTCCCACCATTCATCTTCAGGTAACTTGAATTTAAACATTATCTTCTAAATTTCAATTGCCTTTGTGTACTTAGCAAAATTGCGCTTGGTGAAAAACAAATGTTTCACCTCATGCTGTAAAAAGAATAAGTTTTCAAAAGTTTCATATAGTACTTTCCCTATTGGTAGGGCTTTTATACCTGAAAAGTTGGCTTATTCTTTGGCCAACTTCCTGAGTCTATCAGTGTAGTCCAATTGGGTCATGAGTTTGTCATGGATGACCATAGGACTAGGAAGGCCTTTATCCCTCAAACTTTGAAATTTGGCCATAAACTTGTCAATGGCCACCTGCATGTTGTGGCACTTTTCCTCCAAGTTGACCATAAGGTTTCTTTTGGAAATAAGATTTTTGACCACTAGGATGGCTTCGGTCCAATCCTCTATACCAAGCTCATTGAGCTGATGTCTGTTCTAATGGTTCAGGAAGTGGATGAGTCTATTGGCATCCTTTGGCATCTCACCCAACTCTTCCCTTACTCTCTAGATAGCCTCAGTACCAAATCAGTTTGCTCAAATATAACTTGAATTGATGGCCAAATATCATTGACAGAGTCAATGACATTGGCCCAGAGCATTTCTTTTGTCTTTCCTAGTGGTTTATGCAATGTTATATCTTTTTCTAGGACTTTGATTTCTGACCCATCCTTAGGGCTTTCTGTGTTTCTTCTCTTTCTTGAATTTGGGCAAGCTTACAATCAGTTTCTAAGCTTGCCACTTTCTTCTTTAGCCTTTTGAGTTTTGTTGCCTAGATTGAAATTTCCTCCATGGATTTTACTAGCTCTATTGTTTTCTCTGTTGGTGTGCCTACTGTTGTAGATCCAGTTGTGATTGGTAGTGTTGTGGCAGGTGAAGCTGTTGGTGCCAATGATGCTGCCAATGTTTAAGGAACAATTATTGTCATTGTGGGAATGGCAGTTGTGGAAGTCATTGCCAGATCACTTTGTTTGGACTGAATCAAAATGTCCAACTCCTTCTCTATCTCTTTTAGTCAGTAATTTAGATTTAGGACCATATCCATGAGCTGTTCATGTCATTTTTGTTCCTCCAGGACTTCTACTATTTGTGGGTGATGCAATTGGGGAATCTTGAGCTGCTTCTTCAGAGAAGTTATATCATCATTCTTCTTCTTTATTAATTGTTTTGTGGCCTTTACATCTTTGGCATCGTGTCCCAACTTAATGACTAAGTCCTCTAAGGACTTGATTCTGGTATATTTGGCCTGTGAAGAGGCCTTCTCCAACTGGAATTGTGCTAATATATCATTCAGGGAGTTTTGCAATTAATGGGAAGCGATGGCTTTCCCTATCAGGGTGGAGTAAATCATCTCCCCTCTCTACTTGTGTAGCTCAATCTGGTCAATAAGATGAGTGTCTTTTGACAATACTTCGAAGTCTATCTTTTGAAGTATGTTGTTGTTCTCACTTGTTGAGTAGTGGGCTTCATGAATGTCATTTGCATTTTCCCCTCCTTTACATCGTAGGCTGACATAAGCTTTTTTGGTTGGTAGGGGTCACCTTCAAATACTATGCATAGGTCTAGGCTTTCAGCCTCTCATTTCTGGCCTTTATCTCTTTGTATCTTTCTTTGATGTCCTACTCCTTGTCTGCTCACATCCTGAGAGAGGATACCACCACACTTTGTTGTCTTTCCAATATCTGGGTACGTGATGTGGAGGTTCTAGGATACCTCTAGAGGGAGTGGCATGCCTGGTCCCTTCTCTTTTGTACTTATAACATCAGTTATTTCTTTTGTATATTCCTGTCTAGGAACAAGATTTACTCTTTGTCTCTTTGCCTGGCTTGTCTCTGCATAGGCTTGTGATGTTGATATTCCTGAGGTAATAGCCCCTTCCTTATTTCTCTTGAGGTTTTTCTCCTCATTTAGACAAGTTTGTAAGACTAGGGGGTTACTCATTGTGGCCTCTGGTCTATCTATTTTCTATGGTCCCTCTGATAGGTCTGGTGCTTCTAATCTTCTTGTGCTTCTGACTCTTGTTGTACTTGTGATTCTTCTTGGACTTGTGATTCTTCTTCTGCTTCTGAATCTTGTTGTACCTATGATTCTTCTTGGAGCTGAGATCCTCCTAGCACCCACATGAAAGAACCATCATCAAGCAATTTCTCTAGATCAATTAGATTGTTTTCAATAGCAACTTGAGTGTTATCCCTGTCTTCTAAAGTATTCTCCACCTATTCCAATTGATTGGCATATTTTTCTATTTCAGGGATTCAGTGGAAAAATGTAGGGAACCATATTGTTTTTCTGTATTCTATTGCAGATGAAGTCCAAGGGATCATATCTCCACATGAATCTCTGTTATAGATTTAGTTTTTGAAGGATTTGGTCCGCCTCCTTTCTAGCTTCTCTGCTATTACAAATAAAGGGGCCTAGTTGGTCTTTTATCCTAACTTGGGCCTTCTATTTGGCTTTGACAAACTGTACCTCATCTGAATTGATTATCTACCTATAGTACTCCAGAGAAAATAATCTCATTTGGAGGTATTTGGGTTACCTGTATGGGGCCAACTCACAGCCATAAATCCTAATTTCAGTGTGGTTTTGGTGCAAGTACAAATCCCCCACTTTGTGCTACTTTGAGATTTTCACGATCCTCCTTATATCTGAATTGATTCTTGGAGGAGGGCTACCTATCATCATTGCGACAATGGGATGCACAAATAGGTCTATGAAGTTCGTATATGAATATGGGGAGCCATATTTATGGATCCATGGAGTCTAAAAAATCATTGACCTAGGGTGACCTTTTGATTCAAGCTTTTGAAGAGTAAATGGGAACTTATCTACTTGGTAGTATAGAAAAAGGTGATACAAAATAGAGGAATACTTGAAAACTCTCTCATTACTCATCCTAAGAAACTAGTCATGCATCCTATTGGCTGTAAACTTGACATAATCATAAATGGCAACAGGAGGCTTTCCTGGAGTGACGATGGACATGAAAGCTAGGATGATTTCATGTATATACTCACTAGTGGTATAACCTAGGATATTGGATATCATTGCTACAATATCTTGGCCAAATTTGGAAAATATGGTGTACACATATGGAGGAGGATCTATTGGAATATGTTTTTCTTCTATAATGAAGGTTTGGAACATCTCAGGAAGTTTTGCAGTGGTAAGCTTGGGGAATTAGTCTAATAGGTCTCTAATTGAAATAGGGGTTGAGTTTTGCCCTAGTTGTAGTTGCAACATTTCATTAATTGATTCAACAGTGATGGTGAAAAGTATAGTCTGGTTAGGGGACATCACTGCTCTTTGGCTAGGGATACAGCTTTCATGGTATTAATGGACAATTTCTAGGAAAATATGAAGTTCAAGGAATTGGTACTTGGGTAAGTTGGACTCCCAAAGACCAATTTTATCAACATGGTTCAGGTATTGGTCTCTACATCGACGATATAATTTGAGAGGGGATTCATGCACAGAGATGTCCTTGATTTTGAAATCTTTATTAGCTACGGGGAGGTGATCTAGGTCAAGGTGAGGAGTGGAAATAGGTCTCACATCCATGGTAATTGGGGCAGCCATCCTCGGCTCTTGTGGATTTGAGAATGGGGGAGGTGATTTTTAGTTTCTTAGGGCAAAGGTGGTTGAGTACAGTGTGAGGTCAAGTTACTTGAGTTTCTTTAATTAATTTTTACTTTTAACTAACAAACTCAGTAACTACTTCTGAAAGTTGACAGGTTTTCCAGTGAATTATGGCTTAAATACCTAGAATTAAGGAGAACTAGATCTGAACAGGTCGATTGGAAATTATGAATGGTTGAAAAATCTTCAAGCAGGCTAGAAGGCAATTTGGGAGCTCTACGGTGTCTTTAGCGTGTAATTGTATGTGGGTTGAAAACTTCAACACTCACAGGTGCATGCACGGAGGTTTTCAGTTGAAAAAACGATAAAAACAAATGATTTGGGAATTTTTCACTTTATGCGGGAAAGTCAAAATTGGAAGGTACGGGTGAACAGTGTTTGTCTGTCGCTTAGTGGGCTAAATAGTGGCTTTCTAGCATGTGGAAAGCTAGCGGTAAGTGGTTTCCTTCGTACAGCTTTTGGGCGCTTGGTGGTATTGGGAGAGGCCACCCAATTCCATTCACTAAGTGACTCAGTCTCAAGGGTGCAGTGGAAACAACCCATTTTGGGTGGGTAATGCTTGGACATTGGGGCCCATCCAAAATGGATGAGGGTTGTCTGATGTTGAGGGGAGAGATCGTGCGGTGATCAGGTAGTGGAGTTGCACGGAAGGTAGTGGGGGTGGGGATGGGTAATTAAGAGCGAAATTTTTAACATAATGAGGGATTTAAGGTGAGTTAAGATGTAGGGGTAATTAGTGAAGGGTTTAACTATATTTTAAACTAACTTAATCGTGGATTGATTAGTTAGTGAGTTTTCGGGGTTTTGTGTAATATTATGGTTTATATAATTGAACAAGGGTAGTGTTTACTAATATTTCAAGAGTTAAATATAAGAGGGGAAAGGGGGTACAATACCCTAAGTATATATTATTTCATGTTTTTAATGCTTTTCCATAAAAGTTAGGATATAGTATTTTTAAGGGTTTTTGATAGGAAAATGAATTATGTAAGTGAATAAAGATTTTTCCTAGGTAAAGGTATTTTAACCTTAGGAAAAGAGTATCATTAGGGAAAATGAATGAACTAAAGGGGGGAATGAATGTTTATGAGGGGTTTTGGTACTCATTGCCTATAAGTTATTGAGCCAAGGGTCCAATCCCTCAAAAAGTTAGAGAAATTCTCTAAGCCTGTTTGACTTAGGAATTTAAAGTACTTTGAACTTTATTGTGGGAAATTAGTTAAGAGGTGAAATGAATGAGGGAAATTAAATAATTAACTTGGATATCCATTTGCATACTTGAGCAACCATTCATATTTGAAACCTTTATGATGAAAAGATGATACACATGCTTTTGTCTAATCAATCATCCCAATTCTGCAACCTTTGTACTACTTACCCATCTACTCATCCTACCATTTCTACTTCTTTTTATTAAGGTGCATTTGAGCTATCAAAACCTTATCAAACATTTTTCTTTTTCTTTACAATAGTAAACTGACTAATTCTAACTGTATTACATCTAAGGGCTCAGATTAAAGAATTGAGCTCCTTTTATTAACTCTACCTATCCACTTATCTGCCAAGATTAAATAGTTTGGTCAGATTTTTATTCTCTATCTATAAACATGAAATAGCCAAGTTTAAACATTTTGACTATCATGGATTGTGGAAAAAAATCACAAACTACACACAATCATTTATTTTGCACAAAAAGTAAATAGCAGTGGCATTTTGACTTGCTCACTTTCATGGTCTTTTTCTTTTCTTGGGGTTCATATTTTTTTATATCTTTTTACCTTTTTATTCTTTTTGTCCTTTGATTATTCTTTTAGGACATACCTTCTTTACATTTTTTAATTTTCTTGAATATGGAAAACATTTGCAGAAAGAAAAGGTATGTACATATCACAGGTTTATTCTCAACTATTCAAAAATTATGACTCCTATTGGTATAGGAACCTAATAGCGGCTCCACTTGGGGATGGCATTTCCTGGTGAAATTTCAAGAAATTTGTAGACCAATGGCCTTCTAAATGTTTTTGATGTGATCCTGTAACTTTTCGTTTTCATGTTTCTGCATTATTGTTATTTATGATAGAAAAAAATTTGAAGCTTACGACCTTCTCTTCGGGCTTCAACTTCAAACATTACCATCCAATGCACTTTAAAATTTTGAAAGTAAAATATGTACAAATGATTAGTAAAAATCAGTAACTAGGCTCAATATAGTGTTTGAGCATTCGATCATTCACTGGTCCTCCTTCTGCTTCAGTGCAATCCATTCCTCTAAGTAAGAAAGCATTATTACCTCTGAAATCATAAATAATATATGGGTCTTTCCATAGGAAATAAAATTTCCCATGTTTACCTTTATCCCCTCTTCTTGAATCCCATTTTAGAACTTTGTCTCCTAAGTAAAAATATTCTACACTAGTCCTTTTATCAAAAGTCTTTTTGGTCCTTTCCTGCACAACATGAGATCTAATGTACACTTCTTCCCTAGTTTGTTGTAAGTGAATTGTTTGGTTAATTCTTCTTTGGATGTCATTTAGTTCAACTTGCAGCTCTTGGAGTAGCTTCATCACTAGTGTTCCCAAAGAAGATGGGAAAACAACTTCCATTCGATAAACTAATTGAGAAGGACTAGTACCAATGGATTTTTTTGTGGTTAGCTTGTCTGCTCATAAGGCATTTACTAGTTTCTTATTCCATGTTTTCTTGTTATCCTTCAACAATTTTTTGATGATGTTTACCAGACTTTTGTTTGACTCTGCTAGTCCATTTCCTTGGGGGTAATAAGTTGTGGAATAACCCAAGGTTATATGATACTTATTATAGAAATCAATCATTCTTCTAGATCTGAAGGTTGTTGCATTATCAATGATGATCTTGGTTAGGCACCCAAACCTGCATAGGATGTTAGATTCAAGGGAGGTTATTATGACAGTATCAGTGGCTTGCCTTGATGGTATGAGTTCTATCCATTTAGTGAAATAGTCTATAGCAGTGAGGATCCATTTGTGTTGTGTAGAGGAAGGTGGGTGAATTTCACCAATGAAGTGAAGACCCCATTGTTGAAAAGGTGCTTCAGCGGAGATTGGTTTTAGGGGTAGGGGTAAGATCTTTTTGTTTCCTTAAAAAAATTGACATTTATGACACGAGGCTACAAATTTATTTACATTAGAAAACAAAGTAGGCCAATAGAAACCGGCTGTAAGAATCTTGTCAGCAGTGGTTCTCTAGTAATGATGTCCTCCACAGTCACCTGTATGCAACTCTTGTAACACCTTGTCAGATTCTTCTTTCACTAAACAGTTAAGAAGGATACTTTCATGATTCCTCCAAAACAAAGCATTGTCAATTATGTAAAATTTTAAATATTTAATTTTTAAAAATCTTATTTTGGTCGTGGATAATTCGGCAGGAGCTTGTACATTTTGTAAAACATATATGATGTCAACATACCATGTTGATTCAATAAAGGCTTGGCTGATTGGTGGAGTCACCATCTCCTCTCCATTATCCATTTCTGCAATAAAATTTATATGTAAGGCCTGACATTTCGATTCATCCATGAGCTTGGCTAAACCTTGGCCTTTGATTAACTTTGTTGGCTTGATTTCTAGGTCATATTCTAATATAGTAGCAATCCATTTCACTCCCTTTCCATCTAGACCATCCTGAGTTAGGATATCCTTGGCTACTAAATTGGGGACATATGCTATTGATAATATAAAATATAAAATCTAAAATCTTTGACAACTTTGACCAAAGAAAAAGCTTGTTTTTCCATTATATTGTATTTTAAAGGGGCATCTCTCAGGGCTTTGCTAAAAAAGGAAATAGGTTGTTCATAAGCCTCATCATTTTCTTGTTGTAGGACTACAACAATTGTGTGTTCTGAAGCAAAGGAAAATATAATGAAATCTCTATCAAACTTTGGACTGATCAAAACTAGTGTTTTTGTTAAGGATAGCTTAATATCTTCAAAGGATTTCTTAGCCTCAATAGTCCATTTTATGGTAAAATCTTTTTTCAACATATTGATTAATGCCATATTTGATTCTCCTAAGTTAGAAATAAATCTCCTAAGAAAGTTGATTTTCCCAAAAAAGGCTTTTAATTCCCTTATGATCCTAGGGTGTTGTATCTGTAAGATGGCTTCCATTCTTGTAGGATCTATTCGAATACCATCTTTAGAGATTATATGTCCAAATAAATTTCCCTCTTCTATCTCAAAAAAAGATCTTTTAGGATTCAAAGAAATTCCATACTTCCTTCATTTGATGAGAACCTGTCTTAGATTATCTAAGCATTGCTTGTCAGATTTTGAGAATATAGTGATATCATCTAAGTATATTACTAGGAAGTCATGAATTTCCTTAGCAAAAGCTATGTCCATGGCTCTTTGGAAAGTGGCCCCTACATTATTTAATCCATAATGCATCTTCACATACATGAATGTGCCCCAAGGAGTAGTAGATGTAGTTTTAGCCTGGTCATCTGGGTGAACTAGAATTTGATTGTAACCAGAAAACCCATCCAATAATGAGATTTTGGTTGAACATACTACCCTTTGTAATATATTATCCATTTTAGGGAGAGGGTAATTGTATTTGAGTGAAACTTTATTAATATTCCTGAGATCAATACACTCTAATCTCACTAGTTTTCTTTCTTGTTGGCACCAAATTTGTAACCCAATTAGAGAATCTAATTGGTGCTATTGTCATAGCTTCATACATCCTTCTGATTTCCTTTTCAATAGAAAGCAATAGAATGGAATTGATCCTCCTAAGATTCTGTCAAAAAGGTTTCTAGTTTTCTTTTATGGGGATGGTGTGTTGTATTATGCTGGTGTCATAGGACTTGAGGTCCTCATAACTCCAAGAAAAGACATCTTGGAATTCCTCTAATAGTTCAATGTATTTCACTATTTTAGTAAGATGTAAGGGCTTTGAAAGTTTGATAAATTTTTGGTTCTTCTTAGTGCCTATATTACGCTCCTCTGTATCAGATTTTAAGGGTTCCATCTTTGGTTTTCTAGGGACATCATTTGAATCAAACAAGTCTTCCAAAGGGGTTAATCCTTTGGGCAAAAATTGTCTTTGAGATTAATGATTTCAAAATCTTCATTAATTATCTCATCAATTTCAAATTGCTTTAGGTTTTTACATCAAATTTTATAAATTTAGAGGGATGGAATCTATCTACCTTTTCATCTTATATCTCATTAATTTCTTTCCTCTTTAAAATCAAGATATAATGTTATGTCAATATCTGTATTAATATTTACCAATTCCTCTTCTAAGGTGAAAAAATTGTATATTTGTTGGTCATTAGCAAATAGTTGCCAATTTTTCAAGTTATCTGGGATAACAGGTTTATGCCTGGCCTCAGTAGTATACTGATGGTTACGTTGGAATGGTAACTTACAAGTGCTGGTAAACATTCCTAAACTATGAGCCTGCCCATTATGCTTCCTAGGAATTACAACAACTTTGGTTTCTAGGAAAGTGTTTAGTATTTCTATAATGGTTCCTCTTTAACAACTTAATCTAGGGTCTTTGGTCATATATACACCTTTAATTTGATTTATCACTAATTTAGAGTCTCCCATAATCGAAACTCTTTTAGCTCCTTACTTTCTAACTAATTTAAGACCTAAAATAAGTGCTTCATACTCGGCCATGTTGTTAGTGCATTTGAAATTCAACCTATAAGCATGGCCCTCTGAGTGATCATTCTTCAAATTATATATCCATAATCCTACTCTTGCTCCTAACTTATTTACTGATCCATCAAATTCAAGGTTCCATAATATCTCATTTTCATAACTTTCACTATCAGGGTGGAGAAAATTTTCCTTGTTTGAGGTGTTTTGATCATCTTGTTTATTGGAAACCTCTTGAATTTGGACTGTTTCTTTTTCAATTGTAACTAGAATTTCTTTTGGTTCTGAAACAATACTACTTGAAGTGGTTTGTTGTGTTTGTTTAGCATTATACAAAGTGAAAGAATCAATGTCAGAATGCATGGAGTAGATAGGAAAATTTTGATGTCTATCCCAGCTACAAATCACATATTTCATTAGGGTCTCTTTATACAGCGTTTTAGGTTGTCCAAAGACCGAGATTATGGCATATGACATGTCAAGTTGAAAAGGTCCTTGGGGGTTAGCCCCCCATTATCTCAACAATAACATGCCATATTTAGGTGGGATGTCAGCTACTACTATATCCGTGAGAATAGTCTTAGCAAGATATTGTACTAAGGAAACAGACAGGTTGTTGATTAACCCTAGACACTTTACTTGACTTGAATCAAATGAAAATAAGTCCTTGTAAGGTCTACTGATGTCCAAATTTAACTTTTCCATCATTGATTTAGGGATTAAATTGTGTGAAGCTTCTGAATCTAACATTACATTGTATAAGATTTTATCATGAATGCTAAGGCTAATATAGAAGGGTGGTATCCCTCCTTCTACTGGTTTTCCATTAACATCATGGACAAATATAAGCTCAGCGTGATCATCAAACAGGCTAACAGAGTCTTCATTCTCGACAAAGTTTAAGGTTTTTCTTATTTGAGACTTATAGGTTTCATTTTTAAACAACTCTGTTAAGGGAACTGGAATTTTCAGTTTAGCTACCTCTACTCCCAAATTGAAAGGAAAAAGGGCTTTTTCTATTTCAGTGTTTGGAATTTTCACAGCAGGAATTGGGATAGGTTACTCTTCTTTTTCTGCATCTGAAGTCCTTTTCTACGGATTTTCTAATATCGTATCTAGAGATTTCTCCAGTATCTCCTTGGAAGGGATTGAAGTGGATGGTTGGTCATTAGGGGGATTGTCATGGGTTATATGTACAATGGTGGGGCTAGAAGGGTTCTGATTTGGTCTAGGGAGGATTTGGAGAGTCTAAGTGACTGGAGTTGTTTTGATTTTCTTGGGTTGATTTGGCAATATTTTCTTGGCCTGGTTAGAAGTATCAAAATTATTTTTACTCCTTAGATTTATTGTTTATGTACTTCAAAAATGGCAGAATCATACCATTCCTTATAATCAAATGATTCTCTAGATTGAGTTTGCAATTTTTGCAGCATATACAGTTCCTGCTCATCTTAGGTCAAAAGGAAAATTTCCTCATCATCTAATCCCATCATGTTAATTTGTGTGTCTTGTTTAGGGTCATCTGAATGGGATGTTTCAGCATAGTTTTCCTGAAAGGGAGGCCTAATATTCTAATCGGGTCCATTCATCCGACTGTTTTGATTTTGATTATTCCTAAAGTTTGGATTTCTCACTAGACGTTCCTATTGATTATCCAGGTGAGGCTTCCTCTCAATGTTCTCTATTCTATCCATTAGTTTTTCCATACCCTTGGTTAGAACATCTATTTTGAGGTCAAAGGGTGAGGCTTCAAATTTCAAGCATCCTCTCCTTTCGTTCCTAACCATAGCTCCCTTTTCTAGCATGTTAGCTTCTCCACTAACTGCTACACTCTGCATGTCTTCTAAAGTTGGAGGATTTCTCTCTCTGAGATGGATGGCAATATCAGTATCAAACGCATCAGGAAACTTTATTAGAGATAAGCCAGGCAGGGGTCTAAGATTGACTAGAAATGCATTGTATATATTATTAAATCTGGTACAGTAATTCTAAACTATTTCATTTGGTCCTCTCCTGATGTTTTCATATTTTGAAAGGATGTGCAAACGGTTCTTTTTATTTTCCCATCTATTTAAAAATTGTTGATAAAATATTTCTAAAGTATCTATGCTATTAGCAGGTAAATCTCTAAACCATGTTCTTACATCACCAACTAGAGTCTGAGCAAAAAGTCTCATCTGAACGTCTTCAATATCAATTTCATGCAGTTCAAAGTAGCTTGTCATTTTGTTTACATGATGTTATGTTGTATAAGGTCCTATGAACTCAAATTGGACAATTTTGTTATGGTAATCTTGTGGCATGGGTCCAAGTGGGGTAGGTAACACAAGATGAGGATATCTATTTGCCATGGCTCTAAGTTGGGCAGGGCTAAGTAGTGGGTTTGGGCTACCAGGAGATGGTACAATAGTTGATGGAGAACTGGTAGTAATAGGTGATTCAGGTGTAATGATAGTTTGGTAGGGAAGTGATGGTATAAATGGAGGTGAGGAATAAACTTTAGAGGTGGAAGGGAATAACGGTGAATTAAGGGTGGTTGACATCGGTTCAGAAAGATCAAGGATCTTAGTTGTAGTAAGGGATGACTAAGGAGAACTTAGAATATACTCATGAATTGATTGGTTTGCCTTTTGGACATCAAGATTTGCAATAAACTCTAGATCTAGAACTATGTCATCAAGTGCACTTTCAGATCTATTTCTATATAGGGACAGGCCAAATGACTCATCAAAGGGGAGGTCTTCTAAAAACAACCACTCATCAGGGCATGAATCTGCTTTGATTGAAGGTGTTGGACTTAGTGAACTTTCTTGTCTTCTAGATCTTCTCAAAATTAGGTTGGGATTATCCACTATTGGGGTAGGATTTGCATCGGGATTGGCCCTAGTATAGTTAGTTCTCCTTGAAGCCAGAGTTTCGAATGTTTCTAATTAGTTTCTTTTTATTAAATTTTGTAAATAACATCTAATAAAACCTTCAAGAGCCTTGAAATAAATATTTGTTTTTTCTCAAAGGTTTATTAAGACTGAGGATTTTAGTTTCCTAGTATGGTTGCCGCTATGCTATCACTCAGAAGTTTTCCCTGGAAGTTATCAAAAGAAGAAATCATCTGAGGTAACCAAAAACCAATATTTTGGGCTTAGGTTCTAGCCAACTTAAGTCCAAAGAGGGCTCTCTCTTTATGATTAATTTTTTTTTTATTAGATGTTAGGTCAGTTCATAGTGTTCATCAGGATTTTGATTTTAGATTGAAGGTTGGGTGGTGGAATTCTTGTAACATATGAATACAGCAAGGTCTTCAAGCTAATGGGCTATGTAGTTAATCAATGGATAGCATAACTGTACTAGATCATTATGGGAATTTTCATAGGGAAGCCTAGCAAAGAAAAAGGCAAATCTTCAGGTCTAATGGATGAAATGGTTCTGACCAGGGCGAAAGGGTAATGAAGAATCCTTGAACTGGGATCTAAATGAAGGAAGGCAAGTGATTATGAACAAAGGGAAATTAAGAATCCTTTGCTATATACCAGAGGGAGAAACTACAAAATCAAGTCAACAGTTAAGAATTCCCCAACAAAGATAGTTTAGTAGAAAAAATTTAAAATGTAAATAGGAAAGACAGAGTGCATTCAAGCAATTTCTGAAATATCATTCCATGATATACATTTAGATTTTAGACAAACAGACAACATTATGGAGACATAAAAGAGAAATAACAGTAAATAAGAGAGAATAATTATTTTTATATCATTTTACATAATAATCCTGTAAATTATCTGAGATTTATTCATTGATCCAACAAGCCAATCCAGTCATTGATGTAGAGCATTGGAAAGGAATGTTTTAACGCATAACTTAGTGGTGTTTCAAGCAATAGTTGTAATCTTTTCTTTATTATATAATAGGGAGAATGCAATGAGAATGAATATAAATGATCCAATCACTGAAAGTATCTTCTTTCGTACAGGAAAGGACAAAAGTAAGAAGGCGCGGTGCTAAACAAGAGTCCCATGAGCAGATAACGGCTGTCCCCCTAATTCTGAATAAAGTCCAGACCAGGGCGAGTAAATTAAGTCAGATCAATCTGGGATGAGATAAAGGACTGTCAGTGCGGAAGACTAGGAAGAAAAAAGAAAGGAGTTAACTGTTTAACAGATCCCTCAGGATCTTTGATCCTGAGGGATCGTTACGTTCAATTATTTTGTTGTTTAGTTAACTCCACCATTACTTGTATAAGAAGGGACGGCATCGAAGACTTAAGGGATATCAGATATATTTTGTATTTTTACTTTCTGTTTTATAAGCTGCACTATTGGTTATACTCAGACTATCGAGTCTCTTTGAGACTTAGTTTTACTGTACTATCATTGATGCGTTAATATAATATATTTGGTGTTATTTCCCCTTTGCATCTGAAGTAAGTTACGGCGGTGTGCCATTGAGAGCTAAGGGCCCGGCTCCAACAGACACTGGCTGATTGTATCATTACAGTTTGGCTTTGTATGGTTTGTTTACTGTCTTATATAATCTGCTATACGTACATGTTGTTCCATACTTGTTTATCAGTAGTTTTCCTTTTGTAAATCTTTGTAACGAGCTTACAGCATATTGCCAGAATTGATTACATAACATTGTTCTAAGTTGTTCACTTCCGTTACAGATTTTATAGGCGGAATGTTTCAGCTACATATGGTTGAAGTAATGAACTACTGGTAATCGTTTCAGATTATGTTTGTATATGATTGACGTTTCCTGTTTATGGTGATTTGTTGTTCCATTTGATTAACTGTCTACTTGTACAAAAGATTGCTCTTTATTTGTATGTGAGTGGATGCCAAGAATTAAGAGTGTTGAACTCGCGAGATTTAGTTTCTTTACTGCTGTTCCTTTTTACTGCTGTTCCATTTCCAAGTTGTTGTTCCATTTCTGAATTGTCGTTCCATTCTATTTTCTTGCTGTTCCTTTTACTTGCATTCATTGATATTGTGTGGGAGGAGGATCAAGGCTGTCGTGAGACACAGCAGACGCTATTATGCTCCCAGATCCATGATCCATACTCTAATTTCTTTTCCTTTATTAGTTTCTAAAGGGATGGGTTACTGCTTCCGTACCCTTGACTGACAAAGTTGCCATGTGTGAATTCTTTATGTAGAAGTAATTTAGCATAGCTTAGCATCCATTTACTCTTGTATTCCTTAGATCTATACTACGAAGCATTATTCTGACAAATCGCCTTAAATTGAGATACCCTTCGCAATAACAAAAACGTTCCCGGATTGACTTGTAATGTGAGATAACTAGAGGTGAAAAAGGCCCTTGTTACAGCTCTACATTTTGGCGCCGTTGTCGGGGAAGGGTATAGCCATTTGTTTTTAAAACAGGGTAGTGTGCGAGTCTGCCAGGGGGGAATTGGATTTTAAAAACGGAAGGTAAGAACCTACGTACGGAGCATGTAAAAGCCCTGCTTCGCTGTCCGCCTTCCCAGCAGAAGTTGATTGGTTAAATAGGATTTAGTATTTTAATTGGAGTGCATGACTAAGCGGAAAAAGCTTGAAAAAAATCAGAAGCCTCCATCTAAAGCCGAAAAAGCCAAGGGGCCGGTGACCCTTGGGTGAACGACCTTCATAGCCGAAATCTATAAGAAAGCCGAATCTCAGCCATCAGTAGGTTATAGGAAAACCAATTCTAAACAACCTACTAGTTCCCTTCAGGCCTCAGAATCACCATCTGAAGCCTTTGCGGAGGTGCACAGTCAAACAGAAGAGCAGGACTTTCAAGAAGTTGAAAATTTGACTCCTGGACTGTTGCACGAAGGGAATCTTAGTAACCTTTGTGAAGGAGAAGGAGAAACAGGGAAAATCGGGGAATCTAGATCTCCTAACAAAGCAAACCAGCCTTTGAGTAGTCCGGATAAAGGAAGCACTGCAAAAATTATTGTTGAAGGAATTCATTCACCTCAGATAGTGGGGACCATCATTATCCATGATAAAGGGAGTGCTGTCAAAACAATCCCCGTTGAGACTACCCCTACTCAACCAAGGAACACTTTCTTAGAAATTCCTGAAGATTACTGGCATATATTCGATCCCATGGCGCAGAATCAGCCAAATACCCAGACCTCCACATTGCAATACCCTATAGTAGACTCTGCAGCGAATGCGCCCATGAAAGCCATCCCCCTCCAGCATATCCCCACATTCCATGGCCTTACATCGGAGAATCCGGATGCATTCTTGTTCAAATTTGATGTATTATGTAGAGGATACGATTACACTATCGATCCCCAGAAATTAAAATTATTCCCCTCCACATTAAAAGGGGCTGCCTTGAGATGGTTTATGGGTTTAGGTGGTGGGGTTATTAACAATTGGGATCAAATGAAAGAAGCCTTTTTAAAGAAATATCAGGATTACTGTAGGTCAAGAGAGTTAAAAGATGAAATTTTTCAAATGTCAGCCAGACCAAATGAAACTCTAGAAGAATATGTAGAACGTTTCCAATATAACTTGCAAAGATCTCCCTATGCATCGTTGCCTCTGCCTGATAATGTATTGAAAACTGCATTAATTAGAGGTATGAAAGAGAAATGGATTGAAACGTTGAATATTATGGGGAAAGGAGACATTTATCAGGAAAATTTTGCTGACATCATTGATCTGTGTATCAGGAGCTCAAGAGGTAGCACAAGGATAAAACCAGCAGAATATGATCTCTTTACCAGAGATCACAGAACATCAACAGAGGGAGTAACATGTGTGGAACTTGGAAATTTGCTAGAAAATTTTAAAACTGATATCCTGGGGACATTGACTACACAGCTTGATATTGTGCAGGCTAAGCAGAAGCAAGCAGAGGCGAAACAAAATCTAGCAATCTTCTGCCCTCGATGTAGGAAGAAACATAGCCACAAGGAATGCCCGCTCGATACAGTTCAAACATGTGCTATCTGTACCAAGGACCACCTGACTGAAAGCTGCCCCTCACTTCCTGGTTTGAAGGCAGTATACAAAGAAGCAGAAGAGGATCCAGAATCAGCATATTTTATTAACCAGCGTCGTCAATGGCAGCCAAGGCAATCTGGTATGTTTTCAGACCCCTCTTCTTCTTTTCAACCCCCGTAGTTTAATGCTCAGCAACAGAATATGTGGCAAAACCAGTCTCAGCACCCATTTTCGAATTGGTCACCTCAAATGTTCCCTACTCTGAATCCTTGGATGAATCAATCTGGTTGGCCAAACTTCCCATATCCCCCACCATACTGGCAGAATAATGCATATCCTCCGCAATGGACCCCTTCTACTTCGCAAGGTTCACCCTGGCACACAAACTGGCCAAGATCAACATATCAATCGCCAGGATCAATCTCGCTCCCTCAACCAACTCTGCCAGCCTTACAACAAAATCCCCAGCCTAACTTGAGACCGCAGCTCCCAGCCCAACCCAACCCTAGTCCAAATAATAGACCAGCTCAATCTCTTCAAATTACAGAATCCCTAGAGATTGAACCGGATCTGCAGGAGTGCAATGATCTCCAGTTAAGATCTGGGCGAATAATAGAAACCGAGGGACATAGAACAACTCACATTGAAGATCAGTTGCCTATAACACAGCCATCACAAGAGGAAGATGTAGGCAAAGACCAAGCCCATCAGCGAGTAATTACATCTCCTCCACCTTTCCCAGAACGATTGGCCATCCCGCGACCAACGCAATATCCAGATTTCGATATTCTGGGAGAACTTCAAAACTTGTATATAAGAATTCCTTTCCTTCAAGCTATACAGGATATCCCCATATATACAAAAACCATAAAAGACCTGTGTAGCAGAAAACCAAAAAGAAATATAACCTCTAACCCAAAAGTCCAGGTAGTCGGCACCTTATCTGACCTCCTATCAGGAAAAGAGACACCAGTCAAATACAAGGACCCTGGAAACCCAATTGTCATTGTTCAAATCTGTGGGCAGACCTTGACCAACGTTTTAGTTGATCTAGGGGCTGCAATTAACATCCTGACAACATCAACTTGCCAGAAGCTCGGAATTACATCGGTAGAACCTACTTCCACTTTGTTAGAACTAGCCGACCGATCAGTAATAAGACCAGAAGGCACCTTGTATGATATTATGGTTTCAGTAGACTCTTGGGAATACCCGACCGATTTCCTGATAATTAATCCAAAAACCCGACTAGATGGACATCTGCTAATTCTAGGTAGACCGTGGCTCACTACTGATGACGCCTATATTGGTTGCCGGCAGGGAAACATGACTATAACCAGAGGGCCGGATATTAAAAATCTAATTTTGTACCCTCCAGCGCAGCCAAGCATCACACCTCATACATCACTAACCAACCTCCGCCCTGCCTCATATATCACTGACAATATTAGACCCCCATTAACAGTCCAGGAAGCGTTAGATTTCAAAGATCAAATCGAAGATGACGCCATCAATAAATTCATTAATCAAACTGAATCCACATCGTATGCACACTGTTGTATGATATAAGCGGCATTTGACAATGAATTAGAGGAGGATCCCCTGAAAGACGGACATGACCAAATCATACCTGTGACTTCCGTCGCTAATAGAAAAGTAGTACAAATTGAACCGGGGAAAACTTTAAATATTAACACTAACCTGACACCAGAGCAAGAGACAAAACTCATCCAGCTGTTATGAAAGTATCAGGAGGCATTTGCATGGGACTATCCCGATATGAAAGGGATTGATCCCCAGCTATGCACACATCGTATTTATATCGAGAAAGATGCAAGACCTGTTCGTCAACCGCAAAGAAGACTCAATCCCCACTTAAAAGACGTTGTAAAAGATGAGCTTCAGAAACTTCTAGACGTTAATTTTATTTATCCTATTTCTGACAGCAAATGGGTCTCCCCACTTGTGGTAGTACCTAAAAAGAACGGGAAATGGAGGATCTGTGTCGATTATAGAGAATTAAACAAAGCTACACAAAAAGATCACTTCCCTCTCCCATTCATAGATCAGGTACTGGAGACCTTAGCAGGCAAGAAATTCTTTTCTTTCTTGGACGGCTTCAGCGGATACAATCAGATTCAAATTGCCCCTGAAGACCAGGATAAGACTACCTTTACTTGCCCCTGGGGAACGTTCGCTTATCGAGTCTTACCCTTTGGATTATGTAATGCTCCAGCCACATTCCAAAGGGTTGTTCTTAGCATCTTTGCAGATTTAATCAATGATGGATTGGAAGTCTACATGGACGACTTCACACCATATGGAGATGACTTTGATCCAGCTCTAGATACTCTCGAAAAAGTCCTAGAACGCTGCATTGCCACCAGGCTTTGCTTGAGTCACGAAAAGTGTTACATGATGATGACCGAAGGACTCATACTGGGACATTATATCTAAGCAGCTGGTATTCAGGTAGACCCGGCTAAAATTCAAATACTTTTGCTTATTCCGACCCCCACTAATCAAACAGAGGTACGCAGTTTCCTTGGTTTTTCTGGGTATTATAGAAGATTCATACAACATTATTCACATATTGCTGCACCTTTACACGCATTAACTGGAAATGTTGACTTCTTATGGATAGAGAAATGTGATTGAGCCTTCAAAGAACTAAAGAAGTTGGTATCTACAGCTCCAGTCCTCCGAGGACCTGATTGGAATTTACCATTCCAAATTTCAACCGACGCTTCAAACACAGCAATCGGTGCAGTTTTGGGCCAAGAAGAGGATAAAAGACCATACGCTATTTATTACATCAGCAAAAATTTGGCCCCGGCTGAATTAAATTATACTGTCACCGAAAGAGAATTCTTAGCTGTGATACACGCTATTAATAAATTTAGACACTATATTACATGCTATCCCGTTATTTTATATACAGACCATTCTGCTATCAAGTATTTAGCAAATAAACCTGTTACAAATGGAAGAATAACTAGGTGGTTGATCCTATTGCAGGAGTTTGATATTACGATCAGAGATCGACCAGGGAAGGAGAACCCTGTAGCTGATTTTCTTTCAAGGATACCAAAATCAATTGAAACAGCAGCAGTCGAGGACCAATTTCCAGACGAACACCTATTTGCTGTTGCCGTTCAAACTCCCTGGTACGCTGATGTTACTAACTATCTTGCAGTAGGTAAACTTCTAAAACATTTAACCCCCAATGAACGGAAGCAGATTGTTTAGAAAAGCAATCGATTTTCCTGGGTTGGGGGCTATTTGTTTCACACAGGTGCAGATATGGAAATCAGAAGATGTATTCGGGAGGACGAAATCTTTGATATCTTAAAAGCCTGCCACGACGAGCCATGTGGAGGACATTTCACCAAACGAAGAACAGCACATAAAGTATTACAAACGGGGTATTACTGGCCTACAATTTTCAAAGACGCGAAAAAAATTTTCCAGGCCTGTGATAGCTGTCAGCGTGCAGGACGACCTGGTCCAGCAGATGAAATGCCTTTGCGGCCTCAATTAGTGATCGAACCTTTCGAACGCTGGGCTCTGGACTTCGTCGGACCCATCAACCCGCCATCAAACCAAAAAACCTATATTTTGGTGGCAACTGAATACGTTACCAAATGGGTTGAAGCGGAGGCCTTGCCTAGAGCTACAGAAGATTCGGTAATACAGTTCTTGCTCCATTTGTTTGTACGTTATGGTCTTCCAAGGGAAGTGATCACAGATGGAGGACCACAATTTATGGGGCATAAATTAGCTGCAACGCTCAATAACTATCATGTTTAGCATAAGATTACTACCCCATACCATCCACAGGCAAACGGGCAAGTGGAGAGCATCAATAAGGTAATAGAGTCCATTTTGACAAAAACTGTTGCCTCACATCGCCGTGATTGGGCCACCCGACTACCTGAGGCACTGTGGGCTTATCGAACCACATGGAGAAGCACCACCGGCTATTCACCATATCACTTAGTGTTTAGAAAGCAACCCATTTTTCCTATAGAGTTCGAGATCCAAACGCTGCGAACTGCCCAAGAAGTCGGATTGAATTTAAGTGAAGCACAGAAAAATCAATTACAGCAAATTAATGAGTTAGATGAAACAAGGCTCTCTGCATTACAAAATACAGCACTCATTCAACAGCAGCGAGCCAAGTGGCATGATGCGCTCATTAAAGACAAGATATTTCATGAAGGAGACTGGGCTCTGTTATATGATTCTAGATTTCAAGATTTCCCGGGGAAGCTTCAGACTCGTTGGTTGGGACCATACGAGATTCAAAAAGTCCATGACAATGGGACCCTTACTCTGATCACAATCGATGGGTCTGGATATACATTTAAGGTAAACGGCCACCGAGTTCGTCTGTATCACAAACCACTCACTCGGGAATCTTTTTGTCAGCAGCTACGCCAGGACACTAATATTACGATTATGGGCGAGGAAGCAAAAACTTCCTCACCTTTAGATCAGTAAGAAATTCATCTTTTACCACATTTTGTATATAAAATTGTAAATTTTGTATATATGGTTTTCTTTGCTGTTCCTTTTCAAAAGGAACAACACTTGTGTGTTTTTTCTGTTCCTTTTCAAAAGGAACAACACTTGTGTGTTTTTGCCGTTCCTTTTCAAAAGGAACAGCACTTTTTGATTTTTGCCGTTCCTTTTCAAAAGGAACAGCACTTGTGTGTTTTGTCGTTCCTTTTCAAAAGGAACAGCACTTGTGTGTTTTTGCCGTTCCTTTTCAAAAGGAACA
>APFE031507197.1:0-19336 GCA_000404065.3 Pinus taeda
AAAAACTGCTAAAAATAGTAAGTTGTGCTACAATTAAGGAAACTGAAAAAAACTGAAAGAGACAATTGTGGGGGTCCAAATGGGATAGGTGGGTGGCCACCAAAATCCACCTGGATCACTTCCTCCACATTTCTCTGAAGCAAATTTCACAAAAGTTACCCCCCTCGATAATATTGTCAACATGCGAGAGTTCCTCCTTAAGATTAATGAGGGAGTTCCAAAATTATCCCTTTTCGTTGTATAAGATAGGGGCATATATATTTATTACCGAAATTATTTGTTTTATTTTTTTGTCTTCAAGCTTGACCACTACCTAGAACTTTGTTTTGGAGCAACATTTTAGCTCGAAGTGAGATTCAAGCCAAAAAGTACCTATACCTCTAGAGGCACCATTGGAGCTTTGTGCAACACTAGGGCTATTTTTCATAAACTTCCTTGACATGGATAAGATTTCTTCCTCAAATAATTTGGTTTCTTGTAAAAACAAAATTTACGTATTTTCTCTTACAACTAAATCTTTCATAACCTATTATTTAAGAGGGTTTCCCATTCCCTGAATATTCCATGAGACAAATTTCATCTAAACTTAGAAGAGATAGGCTTACCTCCTCCAATTTTCGCACTTCCATGTTCTTTGTTGCTCACATTCTTTAGTATTTTTGTTAATTGAGTTTGATTTCCTTGCTTAATTTTCCACTACACATTAGCTTCCCGCACTTCTTTTTTTGATGGTTTTCCACTCTTTTTGTGATTCTCTAACTCTTGACTAGAGGATTCACTTCTACAGACATTTTTGTTTTCACTTCTCAATAGCATTTTGTTCGCTTCCTCATTTGCCTCGAGTGATTGTGGAGACACCCTTTCTGCTTCGTTCTACCTCCGACCAGATGTACGAGCGGAAATAATATGACATGGCTTGGGTTGAATGAATTTATATTGAAATCTTCCATCTTTGAAATGCATTCAATGGTCTTTTCTTCTTGTCCTACAAGCGATTCTTCCTCTTCTTCAACCATGTCTTCCTCATGTCTTAGAGATTCTCCATCAGTGTTTGGCTCCTCCTGAGCATTACAACTTATGAAATCAAGCCAAAGGCGTTGGATAAGGAGGAAGAGCCATGCTAAGATACATGCTTAGAGTTCTTAAACTCACCTTTCCCTCAATTAAAACCTCTCTTTTGAGTGTTCCATTCCTGTGTCAAGTTTCCTCTTTCCCCATTTCCAACTTGGGAATTTTTTGAATCACGTGTAAAGTGCCCGTAATAATGGAAACTTTTACATTTAAATGGGACTTGTTCATAGTCTAAAGATTGAACATGCTTCCAACCATCTTGGGTCAAAATAGTCTCGGAAGGGAGGCCCTTTTCTAAATATACCTCCACGCAGATTTTAACACAAGAAAACTACTAATCTTTTGGCTCTACTTGATCAAGATATTTCCCTACTCCATTTCCAATAACTTTTAGACACTCATCGATCCTGTAGGATAAGGGAAGCCGAGATAACTTTACCCATATTTGCACTACTATGGGGATGTCCTCAACTGGATTGAAGTCCAAGGACCAAGCAGGAAAATACATTCCCCTTGCGCCAAAAAAATATGGTCCATTCCTCAAAAGAATATCTTTATCCTCCTTACATTCAAAGAGTAAGACAGAAAAACCATTTCCAATAGAAAAAGACTAATATTTACTTTCATGATGGGTTTCTAAGATTTTTAGCCCATTGTTCAATAGTCCTGGGTGAGGGCCACATGCCTATGAACTTTCCTACCAAAGCTCTTTTTGAATATGTTAAGGAGGTCCTCTTAAAGCCCATAGGGAGTTCTACTTGACGAAACACCTTCAACTTTCTTGAAAAACTTAGATTGTTGCTCTTTCGGTCTTGGGTTGCATTCTAGCTTCTGAATCAGACCATGAAAATCTACAGGCTCGTTGCCCCGCCCAAGCCCGTCGCTATAATTAGTCGACATAGTTTCAATAGGGTTTTAGGTTTCAAAATCTCAGGTTCGCACAAAGTTTCATAGCTTCAAAGTTATTTAGCATAAGGCCCCTAAATGTTAACCATATAATAGGTGGAAACCCAACTTTTATTAATAAATGAAATAAGAGAATATTGCATAACACAAGTTGGCTAGAATGGTGTTTATTGTCTCTGAACACAAAGAGATAATGGATATCCTCCCAAAAAAGCTATTACCATCCTAAAAACCCTTTCTAACTTAAAATAACAATTAGAAAACAATAAACATCCAAAAATATAACCCTAGGAGAAGAAACCCCAAAAAGTTTGTGGCTCCAATAGGGTTAGTTGGTACCTCAACTTCTCGAGGTCGTACATTTTGCATATGATCTTTGTTTGGAGTGCTTGATATCCTGTTGGAAAGGTCTGGCCAAGAAGTACACATTCCAAGTTGGAATTGGATACGCCTATAGTTATTTCCTGATTTCATGCCACGTAAAAAAAAAGGTGTTCAGGGTCTCAAGACAACCCCATAATTTTAGGACCTAAACATTTGTAGAAAAACTGTCAATATGGAGAATTGTGCTTTGAACTAGTGGAGTGAGTGGCCACCAATATCCATTCAAATCATATATATAATACAAATTTTATATGTTATGAAACCAACTCATAAAAATATAGAAAAGATAGATCAACGACTTAGAAATCGACCTCTTCAAGGGGGAAACCTCCTTTACATTACACAAATGAACAATTCTTGGATGAGACAAATGACAAAACCTCCTTTCTATATATAGGAGTCTAAGGGGTCATAATATAGTCAAAGTCAACATAACAATAATAATATAAGGGCACAAAAATAACAATAGTGGGCTTCTATGAGGCACAATAACAACAATATGGGGATAATAGGGGCACAACAATAACAATAAGGGCTACAATGACAATAGTAATGGGGGAATCACTAGTATTATAGGGACCTAACATGCCCCTCCACTTCAAAAAAGTTTTTTCCTCAATGCTTGAGTAGTTCCGGATGTTTCTGTATAAAATTCTCATCCTCCCATGTGGAATCTTCAGCGGGTAAGTTCTTCCACTTAATGAGATACTCTGGAATTGATCGATTTCGTAGCTGTCGAGTTATTTTTCTATGGCTGATTTAGGTTCCAATATGATTTTTCCTTCCTCATCAAGTTTTGGCAATATTGTTTGAACAAGGAGCTTGTCAACTATAACCTTCTTTAAGCATGAAACATGGAAAACTGGGTGTACTCGGGAAGCTGCAGGAAGCTCCAATTTGTATGCTATAGTACTTATCTTTTGCAACACCTTGTACAGACCATAATACTTTGGTGATAATTTATCATCCTTCTTAGCTTGCTTGAGGGAAATTTGTTTACATGGTTGTGGTCGTAGGAATACCCAATCACCTACATAAAAAATTCTTTCGTTGTGATGTTGATCTTCCTGTTGTTTCGTTCTATTCTGCGCCAAAGTGATTATCCTTTAAGAGTTGGAGAACTTGTTGTTGATGTTCGATGTGATCTTCCACTGCTTGAACCTTATAATTTTATGTTAAATATGATGTGATGGATGATGGATAATATCCATAAAGTGCCATAAATGGAGTCATTTTTGCTGCAGTATGGAAGGAAGAGTTATACCACCATTCAGCCAGAGGCAACCATTTGACGCATTGTGTTTTCTTATCAGATACAAAGCAATGAAGATATCATTCCAAAAATTTGTTTACTATCTTAGTTTTCGCATTATATTGAGGATTATAACATGAGCTACGAGCTAACTAAGTACCAAGACCAGAAAATAATGCTACCCACACATTTCTAGTGAAAATGGGGTCTTTGTCACTTACAATAATCTTTGGGTTTCCATGTAGATTTTGTTTCCATAAATGCATTAGAAACTGGACTTGCTCTAAATGGATGAGATAATGCACAAAATTGTGCATACTTGGTAAGTCTGTCAACTATCACCATGATAAAACTCTTTCCTTCGGACTCGGGTAAACTTGTGACAAATTCCATTGAAACCTCCTCCCAAAGTTGGCTTGGAATGGATAAATGTTTTAATAGACCTGGGGTCTTAATTGTTCCAACTTTATCTTGTTGTAAAACAAACATTACGCCACAAACTTTTGAATATCACATTTAAGGCCATCCCAGAAAAATTCCTTCTTAACCCTGTGGTAAGTTTTTAGAAATCCCGAGTCCCCTCCTAAGGGAGAGGTGTGAATTTCCATAAGAATCTTTTGTTTGAATTGGGAATCCTTACATAGGTATAATCGATCTTTGTACCATAATGAATCATTTTTCTACCTAAATGTATCAGATGTACTGGGATCTTGTTGTAACTTTTGAATGAGTGCCCACACTTCTTCGTCATTCTTCCATTCATCCCTTCCTTCATTTATCCAATCTGGTTGGATAATATAAATTTCACAAATAAATGCTTCCACATCCTTTCTTGAGAGTGCATCTGCCACTACATTTTGCTTCCTTTTTTTGTAGATGATTTCAAAGTCATAACCCAACATCTTTCTAACCCATTTTTGCTGCTCTTCTAAAGACAATCTTTGTTCTAAAAAGTATTTAAGATTATCATGACCCGTTTTTACCTTGAGATTTCTTCCCATTAGGCAAGGTCGCCATTTCTTAAGTGCATGTAGTATTTCCAACATTTCCTTCTCATAAATAGCTTTGTGTAAATAATTTCCTTTGATTGGATGACTTTCGAAAGCAAGGGTATTTCTTCTTGCATTAAAACAACACCAATTCCATTTCCTGAGGCATCACATTCCACAATAAAGGTTTTTGTGAAGTCTGGTGTAGCTAAGTCTGGTGCTTGGCACATTGCTTCTTTAAGATGTTCAAAGGCATGCGTTGCTTCTGGAGTCCATGAAAATGCATCTTTCTTCAATAATGTTGTTAGAGGTGCTACTATTCTCCCATAATTCTTAACAAACTTGCGATAATACCCCGTCAACCTGAGAAATCCTCGTAGATGCTTTATGGATGTGGGGATTTTCCATTCCTTAATTGTTTTAATTTTTCTAGGGTCTACCTTAACACCTTCATGAGATACAATATGACCAAGATATTCCACCTCTTGTACTCCAAAGAAACATTTGGAGATTTTTGCATATAATTGTTTCTCCTCCAATAGTTTGAGTACCTTGTCAACATGTTGAATATGATCCTTCCAAGGCTTGTTGTAGATTAATATATCATTAAAAAATACTAACACAAGTTTTCTAAGGAAGGGTTTGAAAATGGAATTCATCAAACCTTGAAATGTAGAAGGTGCATTGGTAAGGCCAAAAGGCATGACCAAAAATTCATAATGACCCTCATGAGTTCTAAATGATGTTTTCAGAATGTATTCAAACTTCATTATGATTTGATGATATCCTAAACGAAGATTCAACTTGGTGAGGTAAATTGAAAAATGTAATTCATCCAATAATTTATCAATGACAGGAATGGGAAATTTATCTTCAATAGTGAGGTTGTTGAGCTCCCTATAATCTGGACACATGTGCCATGATCCATCCTTCTTGTGAACCAATACTATTGGAGCAGAGAAAGAAATTTGACTAGGTTGAATTATACCAGCCTCTAACATTTCTGCAACCATACGTTCAATTTCACTCTTTTGGGCATAGGGATATCTGTAAGGCCTGATGTTTGGAGGAACACTTCCTGGAATCAAATGAGTGGCATGATCATGATCAAGAATAGGTGGTTGGCCTTTGGGAGTCTCAAATACCTTGGAATGATTATCCAAGACTTTTTGGAGATATGGAGAAATAAATGATTTCGATGTGGGAACCTCTAGTGAACATAATTGTGCAATTATACCTCGTTGTTATTTCTTTAGAAGTTTTTTCATTCCGTTAGAGCCGATTACTTTTCCCGGTTTCCCTGCGATACCCCTTAATTCAACTTCCTTTCCTTCCAAAGAAAATTTCATAAAATTTTCTTGAAAATTAAAATCTATTGTACCTAAGGATTGTAGCCATTGGAATCCTAGTACCACATCAACACCGCCCATTGGAATGGAAAGCATTGGGCTATTCAATACATATTCTACCATAGATAGCTTGATATTATGGCACTTTCTAGAGCAATTTATGGTTCCTCCACTTGCAACCATCACTTAACACTTTAGTGCTGGATATAGGAAGCAATTCAATTCCTTGGCTATCTTAGAATGAATAAAATTATGGGTACTTCCTGAATCAATCAACACTCTTACCTTTTTCTGTTGAAAATAGAAACAAGAAATGCTAAATATAGAAGTGCTAAAAATAGCATTGCTATAAATAGTATTTTGGGATATTTTCCAATTTTAGTAAGTCCCTGAACTAAAATCGAGAATTAAAATTCGAATTTGATCTTAGCAGCTGCTTGAAAAATAATTAATTAATTCACCTTGAGTTAATTAGTTGGAGAAAATCAAACACGAAGTCTATGTGAAGACATGCAACAATTATCCATTTGATTGAGGAAGTTATCCCTTAATTAAGGAGATCATGATGAGTTGTACTTCGAGTTGTAAATAGTTAGCTCAGTTAACTGAGTTAAGTCCAAGTAGATTAGTTCCAACATTTTGTGGAACTGATTGTGAGTTCAGTTAGTTAATGCATGCATGCATGTAACTAGTGTACTTTAGATAACTAAATATTCTCTCATAAATAACTCATGAATGTCAGTTCAATCAGAGACCCAGTTGAGATCAGAGGATGGGACAATGTACTATCAGTCGCAGGAATATTCCCATGAGGATATCTCTTACATGCAGAACAAATTCACTCCTACAGGATTGCGTAGTTATTTTGGAGGTCAGTGTTGTGTGTGAGGTGAGAATCACATAGGTTGAAGCTGGAGGACCCAAGAGAAACTGCGGAAGGAAATAGGAGGCTTGGAGGACTGAAGGAAGGCATATGTGTTGTCTATTCTATCTATGAGCAACATTGAGGGGTTGTACTGAGAGCTGGATAGCTTGTGACCTAAAGCTTTATGTAATCCAGAGATATTTCCACTTGTATGATAATACATATAGCAGGGTTTTTAGCTGAGGCTTTCCCCAGAGTATTCTTCTATGTTCATGTGTGATTGATTTCTCATTCTCTGTTATCTGTGTTCTATTTGATCTTGCTCAAAATCGATTAAGCTTCCGTAAGTTTGTTTGTAGAAGTATATCAAGTATTTTGCTTTAGTATATTGCATTATTAGGTGATCTACAGTGAGAATTTCTACATGGTATCAGAGAAAAGGTGATCAAAGCAGAGAACAGTATACAAAGAAGGGAGAGGTTCGAAGTTTGAAGTTCTTTATTGTAGGTACATAATCAATTTCTTATCACATCTCAAAGTTCACCAATGGCGTTCAATGGCTTGAGACTCAAGTATGCCCTGGATGACAGCTCGAATTACATAGCATGGAAGGATCACATGGAAGCGGTATTAGAAGACAACGGTTTGAAGGACTTCATTGATCAATAAGTCTCCAATCCAATAGCAGCTAATGCCCAAGAATTGGCGGAATGGAAGAAATGTGTGGCAAGACCGAGGAGGATTCTTCTGGAGGGAGTTCGAGACCATATTGTCTCGAGTCTCCATGGGAAGGAGACTTTGTTTTCAACGTGGAAAACATTGAAGGATCTATATCAAAACAATAGTGATCAGAGGAAGCTAGCGCTGAAAGACAAGCTTCGAAAAATCAAGTGTGAAAATGGTGACACGATCTCTACATATCTGAACAAGCTCACCACATGCAGGGATGAGCTTGGAAGTGTAGGAATCACGACAACCAATGATGACATGGCGAGTCTTGCTCTCCTCGGTCTTCCTAAGAGTTGGCATAGCTACCAAGACTCGGTAAATAGAAGAGAGAAATTGCGAGATGGGGAATGACTCTGGTCGGATCTGATGCAGGAGGAGATAAGGAGAAGTGCCAAAGATGGATCTTCATCAAAGCATGATGACGAAGAAAATCTAGCCTTAGCGAGTAAGGCGAGGAAAGGGAAAGGAAAGGCTTCACATTCCAAATCGAGTTCTTCCCATGGTGGGAAGAATATTGACAAATCGAAAGTGCAATGCTTTCATTGTCATGAGGTGGGCCATTATGCTATGAATTATCCACAGAAAAAATACAAGAAGGGATCCTCGAAAGGATTAGATGGTGAGGCACTCGCCTCACAGTTCGAATTAGATTTCACTCTCATCACATGCATGGTTTCATCGATGGTGGGTTATGTTTGGTACCTGGAAAGTGGAGCTTCATTCCACATGGCAGGCGACAAGAGTTTATTCAATACCTTGGAGGAGAAGGACCTCTAGATGTGCATAGAGATGGGTGATGATGGAAAGTACTGTGTTTCAGGTGAAGGTACAGTTGTGTTTCATAGGGAGAATGGAGCTCCTCTCACCCTAACTGGTGTAAAGTATGTGCCTGGACTGAAGAAGAACCTGGTGTCCATCACTATGTTGGAAGACAAAGGCTATGATGTAGTCTTTAGTAAAGGAAAGGCATTCCTGAGGCACATCGACACTGGAAAGACCAAGAGGATTGGGATTTGAGTAAAGAATCTCTACAAGCTAGAGGTAGATGATTGTGTTGCATTGAGTTCCAAAGTAGAGTTGGTGCAAAGGCAAGATATTGGCGAGCTATGGCATAGAAGATTGGGTCACTTGCACCATGGGGCCTTGAAGATCATGCAACAGATTTCTACCAGACTTCTCGAGGGTAAATTGGAGCAAGTGGATACATGCAAAGGTTGTAACTTGGGTAAGTATGAAAAATATTCCTTTCAGGATTGAGACAGTCGAGCTGGAGAAATCCTAGAGTGAGTTCATACAGATGTGTGGGGACCATTCTCGACAGCCTCCACCGCTAAACAAAGGTACTATGTTATTTTTATTGATGATTTTTCTCGTAGATGTTGGATCTACTTCATGCAGAAGAAGGATCAAACCTTGTCAAGGTTTTGTGAGTTCAAAGCCTTGGTTGAGAAAGAATCTGGAAAGAAATAAGGGCCTTGTGAAGTGACAATGGTGGAGAGTATGTCTCTCAACAGTTTAAGGACTTTTGTGCAACAGAAGGAATTAAATGGGAGTTGACAACACCCCAAAACCCACAACAGAATTGGGTGGCTAAAAGGAAGAACAAAACAATTGTGGGAGCAGCTCGGGCGATGCTGCATGACCAAGGCCTACCACTTCATTTGTGGGCTGAGGCATGCACTACAACAATATACTTGCAGAATAGAAGCCCACATCGTATACTGGGAATGAAGACACCAGAGGAGGTTTGTTCCCTGAAGAGACTAGATGTGAGTCATTTCAGGATCTTTGGCTCATCAGTATTTTTCCATGTGACCAAAGATGCTTAGAAGAAGCTAGAGCCAACAACTGAGTTGGGGATACTTGTGGGGTACACTGATACATCCCACAACTATCAGGTGTTCTTTCCTACCAGTAAGAGGACAGTAATATGCAGAGATATAAAGTTCAACTAGTAGAAGTCCATGCGAGTATCCCTTGAGAGGGAGCTCAAGTTGCATGCAGAGGAGGAACTTTTGGTTCCTAAGGAGGAGGAGCCACATATTGATGCAAAGCAACCGCATGCAGAGGATCCAAGAGTGGAGACATCCACTTATGCAGAGTCTTCCAGAGATGGGCGTAAACACTTAAGGGAAGCTGACAGATTGGTGATGGATGCGAGAGAGAATGTGGGACAGCCATCCTCTCAGCGCAGACAAAGGAGATCACCTAAGCAATACACTGGTTACATGGCCCTGGTTAGGGAATGTATAGGGACCAAACCATCTTCTTTTGAGGAAGCAGTGTAGCAACCAGTCTGGGTTGATGCTATGGTGGAGGAGTATGACTCCATAATTCGGAACAGTGTTTGGGATGTTGTTCCAAGACTGGAGGACAAGTCAGTGGTGAGTTCTTGATGGCTTTACAAGGTAAGGCAAGCAGTTGATGGTAGTGTTGAGAAACATATGGCAAGGTTTGTTGCCTGTGGTTTCTCACAGGTCGAGGGGATTGACTATGATGAGACTTTTGCTCCTGTAGCAAGGTATTCATCTATCAGATTGATGTTGGAACTATCATCACAGATGGGGTGGAAGATCCATCAGATGGATGTGAAGACTGTGTTCCTCAATGGCAAGATTGAGGAAGAGGTGTACATAGAGCAGCCGGAAGGTTTTGAGACCTTCGATTGTGAGTTGCATGTGTGCCGACTCAAGAGAGATTTGTACAGGCTAAAGAGAAGTGTGGCAGAAGGATGGAGAAGTGTTTGTGTCTCAAAGCAAGTATGCCAATGAGATACCCAGGAGATTCCACATGGAGAAGTGCAAGTCCATGCAGACTCCTCTAGCAGGTAACTGGAGGAAGGAGGATGCTACTTCAGGTGAGGTAGTAGTTGCTACTGTTTATCGGCAGCCTGTGGGTTCATTGATGTATTTAGTGAACACACGACTAGATTTGTGCTTTGCAATGAACCGACTGAGTCAAGCTATGGTTTATCCTACCAAGTTGTTTTGGAAGGCAGCGAAGCATGTGTTGAGATACCTCAGAGGAACATCTTAGTATGGATTATGATACAGACAGACAAAGCGAGTGAAGCTTTAGGGCTTCACAGATGCAGATTGGGTAGGGAGTCCATCATATCGGAAGAGAAATTCAGGAGGAATTTTCAACCTTTGTTCAATTGCAGTTTCTTAGTACATTAAGACACAGAGGTCAGTTGCACTTAGTTTAGTAGAGTCTGAATACATGGCTGCCAGTCAGGCAACATGTGAGGCCATTTGATGTGGAAAATTATAGTTGGATTGTTTGATCAGAGGATGGATCCAACTGTGATCTATTGTGATAATCAAAGTTGTATCAAACTCTCTAAGAATCCAGTATTTCATGACAGGTGAAGAGGATCATGTTGTTGCTGTATGTTTCGACCGAGGAACAAGATGCAGATATTTTGACTAAGGCATTGTCAAAATGCAAATTCGAGTTCCACAGAAACAGGATTGGGGTGATAGATAATCCCTTTCTTGTTGAGAGGGAGTGTTGAAAATAACAACAAGAAATGCTAAATATAGAAGTGCTAAAAATAACATTGCTATAAATAGCATTTCGGAATACATTCCAATTTTAGTTAGTCCCTAAACTAAAATTGAGAATTGAAATTCGAATTGATCTTAATAGTTTTTTGAAAAATAATTAATTAATTCATCTTGAGTTAATTAGTTGGAGAAAATCAAACATGAAGTCTATGTGAAGACATGCAACAATTATCCGTTTGATTGAGGAAGTTATCCCTTAATTAAGGAGATCAGGATGAGTTTTACTTTGAGTTGTAATTAGTTAGTTCAGTTAACTGAGTTAAGTCTAGTTAGATTAGTTCCAATAGTTTGTGGAAATGATTGTGAGTTTAGTTAGTTAATGCATGCATGCATGTAACTAGTGTACTTCAGATAACTGAATATTCTCTCATAAATAACTCATGCATGACAGTTCAGTCAGAGATCCAGTTGAGATTAGAGGATGGGACAGTGTACTATCAGTTGTAGGAATATTCACATGAGGATATCTCTTGCATGCAGAAGGAATTCACTCCTTCAGAGGTCAGTGTTGTGTGTGAGGTGAGAATCACACAGGTTGTGGTTGGAGGACCCAGGAGAAACTGCGTAAGGAAATAGGAGGCTTGGAGGATTGAAGGAAGGAATATGTGTTGTTTATTTTGTCTATGAGCAGCATTGAGGGATTGTACTGAGAGCTGGATAGCTTGTGAGCTAAAGCTTTGTGTAATCTGGAGATATTTCCACTTGTATGATAACACAGATAGTGGGGTTTTTAGCTGAGGCTTTCCCTAGAGTATTCTTTTGTGTTCATGTGTGATTGATTTCTCATTCTCTGTTATATGTGTTCTATTTGATCTTGCTCAAAATCGATTAAGCTTTTGCAAGTTTGTTTGTAGAAGTAGATAAAGAATGTTTCTTTATTATATTGCATTATCAGGTGATCTACAGTGAGAATTTCTACATTTTCTTCTTGATATGTCCTTCTATCTTAATAGTTTGAGGAGTAGTAATTCCTACCAATGCATTACAAGATATGGTCAGATTCATTTCTTCTTTATCTAGGATTTGTTCCTATTGTATATCCTCTCATTTTTACGTTTCTTGTTCCTTTTCTTACTCCTCTTCATAATCTGTGTAAAATAATTTCTTCTCAACACACTTATGACATTTAGTGTATTTTCTATCACAACTGTAACAAAGTCCTTTTGCTCTTTTTCCTCCAATTGTTGTGGTCAACCTTGTATGTTGTGGAAGGCTAGGGGAAACAACACTTCCATCTTTATAATTGTGAGTGGTAGGCTTCCTTGTTGCCATAATTTTTCTTTCCAACCTGAATGCCTTCTCCAATGAATTAGGTTCCCAAAGGTGAACCTTGTGTTGGATGTTATCCTTTAAATTCCCTATGAACACCTCAATCCTATGATCCTCTTAAATATCTTTTAACCTTATATTCAATTTTTGGAAGTCCTCAATGTGCTCCATCATTGAATCCTTTTGTTTGAGATTTATCAATTGGCTAAAAAAAGTGTTGCTTTTTTTATCCTCATAATGTGCTATCATTTCATCCGTAAAAATTGCCCAAGTGACAATTTGTTTACAAGAGCAAAGCCATCAATACCATACAAACTGATTTGGCTCCAAATATGAAGTTGCAATGCGTACCTTTTGTGTGTTTTGCACATTATGGAGATCGAAATATTGCTCCATATGTAGTATCCATGTTACGAGATCCTTGCCATAAAACTTCCTCATATCGATCTTTGGAACACGGTGGGTCTCGATCCAATGTTAGAGTCTATGAAATCATGATTAAGATTTATTTTGTTCTCATCATGAGTTTCCTTTACTACCATTTCACCATTAGTAAGCATTTCTTGTAGAAATTTTGTCAAATTTGTCTTCAAATCTTCCATCTTAGCTTCCACGTCTTTCTTTAAACCATCCATCTTAGCTTCCACGTCATCCATCTTAGCTTCCAAGTCATTCATCTACGCCTTTCTTTAAACCATCCATATTAGCTTCCACACCCTTTTTCAAACCATCCATCTTAGCTTCTACTTCTTTCTTTAAACCATACATCTTAGCTTCTACGTCTTTCTTTAAACCATCCATCTTAGCTTCTTTTACTTTTTGTGAGAGTGAATTTTGTTGCACTTTGTCTCGTAATTTTGATATATAATGTTGCATTTCTTCCTCTTCTTCATGAGTCATGCTAGAGCTTTCAAGTTGCTTACTAGGTGTTTTCATTTTCTTTCTTTAGGGCATCAATCAATGATAATTATGCTTCAGTATTCCCCTTTGAATTCCTTCAAACTAATTTTTCAAACCAAACTTATGCAAAAAAAAAACTACACACCGTTTTTCACTATGTAGAAGCTTGCTATTGTATCTGATGTAGCTCTGAAATTTCAGACCTCCAAGGTCTGGAATTGTGCATTATGGTAGCCCTTTGAGTCCTCTTTCCAATGCCACATGTCTGATCGAAATTGGATTATCCAAGAAAGCATTATTCTCAATCTCCCAAGATGAATTGATTTTACACTTTTTTAGTAGAGGGAACTTGTACGAAGTTCCATGTGTCATTGTTTCAACCTTTGGACCTGAAAATGGTGCAATGAAAACTATAGTCCATCCTCTTTCTGTAACTTTTTATGAAATTTAAATATGATACTCAAAGAGAAATTTATGATGATTTTCCCAAGGTCACCTGTTTGGGATGTAATTCGGGAGCCTACAAAAACCCTAACTTCCTTGGATCATATATTTGAAAATTTAGTGAGACAAGCTCTGAAATTGGGACCCTAGGATCATCACGAGTTCTTTTCAAATGGGTTTTTTATTTAGCCTCTGAAACATCACAGGAAAAAAATTATAGTGAAAAGTCCATGATGGCCTGTTTTGGAGCATCGAAACCCTAGAATCCAAAGCTCTGATACCAAATGTGATGAAACCAGCTCACAAAAAGATAGAAAAGATAGATCAACGACTTAGAAATAAACCTCTTTGATCTGAAAATAAAACTACTTGTATTTTTTGTGCAAGGTATTCGTTTCCATTAAATTATATGTGCAAATTGTTACTGATGTCTTGCAATTGAAACAAAGTGTTTCTTGGTAAATTTCTGAGTCTTATGTGTGAAGGAGTGTTATTTCAATTTACTGTTTAGCATATCAAATCTGAAAAAACAAAGCAAGATAAAATCACATAATATAAGACAATAGCTGATAAGGCAGTTCACCCCTTCTTGGTTACATTTGCCAGGTCCAAGGCCCCCAAATGGGCATGTCCTTACTATTATTAGATGCTCAAAATGGTTATGCAGTGATAAGAAAGCCTAAATAGGAAAAATAAGTTGTGAAAATGACTTCAAAACATAGAAAATAGTCAAGAATGACTTTTGTTTCACCTCTAATGGCTAACCATAGCCAATACAACTCCAACACTCCCTAGGCCCTGATGGCTCTCCAAGCTTCTTCGCTGAAAAAACACCTAAATATGAGCTATGTTGGCTCTAAAACCTATACCATTGGCTCTGGAATGCTCAGAATACCCAAAACAAAAAAAAAAATCGCTCCAAAAAGATCTCCCTAGCCAAATTTATGACCTCCAGAAGTTTTTGTCCAGTTTGACCAAAAAAACTGCACTAAATGTGAGTTAACTGCAGTTGATCCTGCTAATTTTGGCAACCGTGCCTAAAATGTCAGACTCCGCCAAAGTGATCTCGGCTGGACCATAACTGTTGGCGTTAAAGGTACGTGTGACCACGTAACCTTAACCGTCGGGGTTGAAGGTTATCCGCCGAGTCTAGGCCTTTGGTTCCGCACTCTAGTCATATGGACAGGGGGCTGGCCCCTTTCCGCCCCAAACTTCACTTTTAACAAACTTTAAATATGATATGAGCCCTTAGGTTGTTAAGAACCAACGTTAGGCAGGCCGGTCGGGCCTATTGGCTGGTAGCGCGAAGACTCATGATTGAATCCTACGAAGTGCCATATAATTTTGCCATACCATAGACTTGCAGATTTGGGGCCACGTGGCCGCCTCCGGCCTTCCCATGTGTCGGCCCCTAATTGGTCCTCCAAAATGGAATATTCCCTCGAATATTTTGGGGTATATTCCATAGAATATTCGTCGAAATATTTATTATTTATTTATTTATTTTTAATTCAAATTTTTGTAGTTTATTGGGCATTTTCAAAATGCGATAAATCCTCCATACGGTGTTGGATTTGAGTGCCATTTGTGGCTACAGGATTGTTTTGACGAGGCTTATCCAATCGTTTTGGTTTCAACCAATTCCGAGAAATTCAAAGTTTGAGCATTTTTCCACTTAGAACATGATCACCTAATCACACTTCCCAAATGGGAAGCTTTTGGACCCCAAAAGCTCTCTGATTACTGAAAATGGAGACGAGGAGACTGATTCTCCACTCTTCCAACCTTGAAGAAATGAAATCTCCCTGACTTCATCAAACTGAGCTTCTCATAAAAAGATAAATTTTCCCTTGAATTCACTGACCCACCATTGCTAAATTTGACTGAGTCATGATGCAAATTCTTGAAATTTGTAGAACAACAACTATATTTTGCAGAAAGCATACTGTTTCTACAATGGTCAAACTTCAAAGAAGACTTAAAATAAAGTTCACCTTGCCAACTATTCACATGGCGAATTTTCGCTGAATGAGCCCTATACTTGTGCCCAATCCCAACCAATTTTTCTCGCCATACCAATCTGCCATTCTAAAACCAACATTGACGCATGTTGAACTGTGTGCCCTCTTTGCTTGCATGCTTTTCCTTCTCATGGAATATTGCACCGCTTTGCACCAACACTTCGTTCTCTGCATCAATCGACACCAAAGGTATCTTGTGCAAACTTTTGTCATCTTCTTTCAAATACAAACTGTTATCAGACTGAAACATATCATCATTTATATCTGCAATAATATGAAAGGAGATTGTATAAAATCTTGTTGTTTAACTATCAACAAAGTTAGATTTTGACTTGCATTAACTAGCCTTTTCAATTGCCCTGTATGGGCTAAAGAAGATTCTAGCTTCTTCTTATGTGCTCTCACAATGTACTCTTTTCCATCCTTGAACAAGTGATACTTATTCTCATGGCGATGGAAGATTGCCTTTCTGTCAAATTAATATGGACTACCCAACACAACACCTGTTATTTCAAGTAGTACTACATCCAGTTCAACCCAATCAACATAATGAGCTGTTATGGCGAAGTGCAAGATGACTTGTAAGTTTGCATCCTTGCATATCCACCCACGTGGATAAGGCTTTGGATGTGGAATTGTCTCAAGTTTAAGCTATTTGACCAAGTCTTCTGAGATGAGATTAGCTTGAGAACCACTATCAAAAAGTGTGTCTATCTTTGTGTGATTTGATATCATCCTCAAATGAAATAGTTCTATCCTCCTCTTTTCATTTTGAGTTTCTTTGTGACAGTTTAATGTGCTAGAACTGGGATCTGTTTCTTGTACAACCTCTTTCCCCTTTATGTTCTTTAATACCATGGAGAGACTTTTTGTCTCATCACCTGATTCAGACCCTAAGTCCTGTTCAACAATTGCTACAACGTTTTCCTTTTCTTTGGTTTTGTCTTTGGTTTTATATTTCTTTGGTTTCAGCTCCGGATGAAGCCTCCAACAATGGTCTTCATTATGACTTGTTTTTGAACAGTTCTTGCAAAAGAATTTCTCTTTTTCCTTTCTAGATTTTGCAATCCTTTTTCTTCCTTTGCCTTTAAAATCACTATCCTCATTTCCATCAAAAGTATTTTTCCCTCTAGTCTCTAAATGTGTAGGTTGTACACAAACTCTGTCTAGACTAGTAGGATTGAACATAAGGATAGTATGTTTAAGGTAGTTGTTTAAACCACCTATATATTTCAGCAAAGTGTCTTGACTTTGTAAGTCTACCCCTAATAAGAGTGCTCTTCTCCTAAACTCTTGAGTGTATTCTTGAACACTTTGTCCTTTAAGTTGTCTAAAACTTTTCCAATTCATTATAGCCTTTTGTAAATGAGAAAGAGGATAAAATTGCTTCTTAATTGCAGAAATAAATTCAGCCCATGTTAAAGTAATCTTACCATGTTTCTTAATTTCATCCTTAGTCTTGGCTTCCCACCATACCAATGCTGCTCCATCCATTCTTAAAGAGGTTAACTGAATCTTAGTGTTGTCATCATGAAAGTGTTGAATCCTTAAATAAACTTCCAACTGTCTTATCCAGTTGTCAAGTTTCTTTGCATTGACTCCACCGTTAAAATGGGTAATTCAAATTTAACATCTAGCTTTAAAAATGGAATTTTTCCAGAATATTTAGGATTATGAGGTTGATTTACCGAGGTAGAGGATGATGATGTAGAGGCATATTATGATGATGGAGATGGTGGATTGCCATTTCCTCCATGTCGTTTCTTTGAATTATCATCAACATTATTTCCTCCTGAAGAGCCCTCTCCTTCTTTCTGATGTTTAGACCCTTCTCCAACCAACCTATCATTCCTTTCCTAGTATAATATTCTTACCATCTCAGTCATGTCCAAAGAAGCTTTTCTAAATACCTGTTCTTCTTCTCTTGGATCCATGTCTTCAGGAATTTCTCCTCCCCTTTCAGACATACTTGAAGCTTCTTCTAAGGCTATTGAGGGTGAACCAGAAGGTGGAGATAATGGCACCCTGGTCCTCCTTGGTTGAGGATTATCTTATGCTCTAACCAATTGTCCTTTCCCTCTTTGAAGCTTAAGCCTGGTAAGCATTAAAACTTGCAAAACAATAAAAAATATCTTTGCACAAAACTAATACTCAAAACTGAGCTTTGATACCATCAGATCTGAAAATAAAACTACTTGTATTTGTTGTGCAAGGTATTCGTTTCCATTAAATTATATGTGCAAACTGTTACTGATGTCTTGCAATTGAAACAAAGTATTTTTTTGTAAATTTTTGAGTCTTATGTGTGAAGGAGTGTTATTTAAATTTATTGTTTAGCATATCAAATATGTAAAACATAGCAAGATAAAATCACATAATATAGCACAACACCTGATAAGGTAGTTCACCCCTTCCTGGGCTACATCTGTCGGGTCCAAGGCCCCTAAATGGGCATGTCCTTGCTCTTATTAGATGCTCAAAATGGTTCTACAGTGATAAGAAAGCCTAAACAGGCAAAATAAGCTGTGAAAATGAGTTCAAAACATAGAAAATAGTCAAGAATGACTTTTGTTTCACCTCCAATGGCTAACCATAGCTCAATACAACTCCAACACTCCCTAAGCCCTAATGGCTCTCCAAGCTTCTTTGCTGAAAAAAAACACTTGAAGATGAGCTCTGTTGGCTCTGAAACCTATACCATTGGCTCTGGAATGCTCAAAATACCCAAAATCAAAAACAAATTTGCTCCAAAAGGATCTCCCTAGCCAAAGTTATGACCTCCAGAAGTTTTTGTCCAGATTGACCAAAAAAACTCCACTAAATGTGGGTTAACTGTAGTTAATCCCACTAATTTTGTCAACCGCGCCTAAAATGGCGAACTCCTCCAAACTGACCACCAGCTAACCATAGCTACCGACGTTAAAGGCGCATGTGACCACGTAACCTTAACCGTCGGGGTTGAAGGTTATCCGTTGAGTCTAGGCCTTTGGTTTCGCACTCTAGTCATATGGATAAGGGGTTTGCCCCTTTCCGCCCCAAACTTCACTTTTAACAAACTTCAAATATGATATGAGCCCTTAGGTTGTTAAGAATCAATATTAGGTGGGCCGGTTGGGCCTGTGGGCTGGTAGTGCGGAGACCCACGATCGAATCCTGCGAAGTGCCATATAATTTTGCCATACCACAGACCTGCAGACTTGGGGTCACGTGGCGGCCTTTGGGCTTGCCATGTGTCGGCCCCTAATTGGTCCTCCAAAACGAAATATTCCTGCGAATATTTTCAGGAATATTCCTCAGAATATTTAAAAAAATTCAAATTTTGCAGTTTATTCGGCATTTTCAAAATGCGATAACTCCTCCATATGGTGTTGGATTTGAGTGTTGTTCACGGCTATAGGATAATTTCGACGAGGCCTGTCCGATCATTCTGGTTTCAACCAATTCTGAGCAATTCAAAAATTGAGTATTTTTTCCACTTAGGACATGATCACCTAATCACTCTTCGAGGGGGAAACCTCCTTTACATTACACAAATGAACAATTCTTGGATGATACAAATGACAAAACCTCCTTTCTATATATAGGAGT
>APFE031507201.1:0-15483 GCA_000404065.3 Pinus taeda
CATATTGTCCAAGTATGAGATTAATTAATATGTTTATGGAAATTATGAAATGGATGCAAGGATTCATGAGATAGTTTACGATATTACACTACCACAGTGGTGGTTAAAGGTTATGCAATGGTTATGAAACTTACTGTCTTTGATGGCAATTTACTTGATGTATTAATGAATACTCTATCTAATGGTTAATGATGAATTGTGGAGTTGTGAATTGGATAATTATTTGTGGTAATTTGTATAAAAAAATTCTAACTCCCTACTTTTATATGCGAGGTTACCGGGGTATGTTACAAACTCCCAGAACCAAAAGTCATCTCCCAACACCTCAGCCTTCTAGTATTTCAGACAACCTCATCGACACAATCCTCGGTAAGGGAAAATATTTTGGTAAAAGACAATGAGAAATCTCGAGCCATATCTACATCGACAATTAGTGGAAGTGCAACCATGAGCCTAATCATTTTGATAGTGAGAAATACCTATCAAATCTGTCTCATTTGGTTGTTTTGGTTCTTTCTCAAAATATTGAAGAAGCAACATTATCCTCAGCGTTGAATGATAGCTCAAATGAGTTGATATTTGTAAGAAAAAGAGTAAAAAACAAAAACCATCAATCATTGTGGTTAGAAAATGTACTTTGGATGATATATTAAAAAATTTATAATAAAATATTATTTTTAATATTTTAATTTATTTTATAATTTAAATTATTAATTTAAATAATATAATAAATTTTAAAATAATTAAAATTTTGAATTTTTTTTAGAGAGTTATTTCTAAAAGTAATAAATGGATACTATGATTTTAAATTGTGAAATTCCATATTCCAAATTTTTGAATTTTTAACTAAAATTAATTTTAAATAATATATTTCTAAAAAAATAAAAGATATTCCAAACAAAATAATTTTTGTGATGCGGTGTGTTGAATAGGGGTTAAAAAAAATAACAATTTTTACTTCATATATTGTTATGACATGTTACTTAATAAATGAAATGTAAGGGTTCTGTGTGGGATGTAAGATGAGCCATAGGACCCACATGAAACATGACAAGAACCTTATCTTCATGATGTGATCCATGATCCCTATATATGAAATATTCCAAATACATATATATATAGATATGATTGGATCTTTACATGTATAGGTAGATGCTCTCATCCTTTTCCTAAATTATATTTCCAAATGACAAAATAAAAAAGGTATTATTATTATTGCACCTTTCAGCCATATACTATACAATACATGCATGCATCAAGATTCTATCAATGCCATCTGTATTTCCTTCACAAACTTCTCCAGGTTACTGTAAGAAGATCCTCCTTTTCCCACTGCTCTCATTGCCCCATCTCTCAACTCACCAATTCTCTTCCTCATCTCTCTCCCTTCCTCCCCACCCATCAATCTCTTTACCATGTCTCCCACATCTTCTCTGCTCACAACTTCATTCATTGCCATTCCAATATTCCACACTCCGCTCACAAATCTCCTGTTAGTCGGCTGCTCCGCAAGGAAGGGCCATGATATCATGGGTACACCAGCACAGATACTCTCCAGCGTAGAGTTCCATCCGCTATGGGTCAGAAAGCTTCCCACTGAAGGATGCGAGAGCACTTTCATCTGAGGCGCCCATCCCACCAAGAAACTTCTGTCCTTCACTTTCTCTAAAATCTCAGATGGCAGCACAGCAGAGTGACCATGGATGAGATCAGGACGAATAACCCACAGAAAAGGCTGCTTACTAGCCTCTATACCCCATGCTAACTCTAAGAGTTCCTGGTTAGTCATAACAGCTATGCTGCCGAAGCAAATATAAATAACGGAATAGGGTTTTTGGGAGTCCAACCATTTCATACATTCCGTTTCTTCGGTCCACAAGCTTGCAGAGAGGAGATATTCTATCTTCTCCAGATTCTGCCTGTAAAACAAGAGGGCCTATCGTGTACAAGGGTGGAAGTCTTTCTCGGAGTGCGTCGAGTACAGGACGATCAAGCTCATCAAAGGTATTTAGTAATAGTAGATCCGATTCCAGAGCGGCCTGCACTTCACCTGTAACAAACTCGAACATGTCTTTGTGTCTAAAGGCGGTGGGCAGATCTTTGAGACGCAATGGGGGCATTCCAGGAATGCAGGTGATTATTTGTTCCATGTATCCATCTGTTAAACTCTTGTCATCATCTGCAGCACACAATAGCATAAGCAAACAAGTTGTCTTTGCCATGCCAGAATGTATAGAGAATGGATACCTGCAGAAATCAGTGCGGTGCCAAAACAGTTGGGACAGGAAGTTAATATACCTTTGCCAGGAAGATGACCTTTGCGAACCAGAAGAGGGCCGAAGAACCAAGCGCAGAAGCCGGAAGCATTGGCAGTCCGGAAGGATACTCTCGGAACTCCGAGCTTCCTCGCGGTTTTCTGTGGAAAGGAGACAACCCCGTCTGAGATAATACATGTAACTGCAGGAACCTCTGGTTGTGAATGTTTCAACTTGTCAATCAGCTTGTCCAAATGCAGAGGGCCGTTATCGGTGAAGGACCGGCATAGCTCCGGTAGGTTGGAGGTCCGGCCATGCTCCGGAGGTAGGCCGTCTGGAATAGCTTCGAATCTGAATCCGGGCCAAGATTTAACAGAGTCCACCGATCCGGATGCGACGAAGCGCTCTTGTATGTATTCAGTAATGACGAAGGTGATATGGAATCCTCGAGCATATAAAATCTTAGAGAGCTGCATCATGGCCTGAATGTGACCCTGAGCAGGGAAAGGGAGCATAACAGCATGAGGTCGCCCATTCATGGCGCTAGTGCAGAGTAGAGCAGGAGAGTGTCTAAAATAACAGGGCTGTGGGAAGCGAAACGGGATGGGTGATGAGGGATAGGAGAGCCGAGGCAGACATGGATATATCGAATCCCAAATTAACAATGTATTTGTAGGTAAGGACACCATGTCAGGAAGCCTTTGCCATATGACCACGCCATGTACTACGCCATGGTTCCACGCTTATATGTCGATTTTATAAATAATAAAGTTATCCTATTCATCGGAAAACTACTTCCATCGACAAACCTGTTGACCAAGAACATATGTGTGGGGACTCAGTGTATTTTTTATTTTTTATTTATTAAAGTTTATATATCGTTTTATAAGTCTATTTATTATATGTTAATACTTTTATAAAATTAAATGAAAAAAGGAAAGTATGTTTGAATTCTAGAACATGGTGATCAATTATTATTATATGTAATCAAATAATAAATAATAATAAAATGTAATATAATCATAATAAATTGATAATTTTATTTTTTCGTTTATATGTTTTTTAAAATGTTGTTCAATTAATTACATTAATTAGTGTTAATAAATCACATTAAATAGTTAGAACTAATTGATTAATAAAATAATTATGATTATTGATTATTAATTAATATTTTATAATACTAATAATATAATAATTATTTTAATTGATTATATATTTAAATAATAGTGATAATAATATATCAATATGGTAATCGCATATTATTTTATTAATTATTAATATAGATTATGCTAATTATAAATTAATAATTTAAAAATTTAATAATTTTTATTTATAAAATTAAATCAAAAATTCAAATTCAAATTTTGATAAAGGGGATTTTTAGATTTAAATGCACGATTTGTTATATTTGCAGCAAGATATATTTTAATAGGCTTTTAATTGCAAACATAATTAAACAAAAGATAATAGTTTTTAAGTGTGTAAAATTATTATATAATAAAATTGAAATTGATTTAAAAATTAATTTATAAATAAGTTTTATAAATAATTTCTGTTTTTTTGTAAAATTAAAATTTTTATTTAAATTGTTGAATTGAGATTTCTGTGATTCATAACAATTCTTAAGAAGAATTTCGGCGTAAATCATATATAGAAAACTTTTGTTGACCCATTTTGAACCAATTAGTGTGGTTCATCGTCAAGACAAGTTGAGGAGTCAGATCATGACTGCCAATTATATAGCGAGACCAGATCATCCAAACAGCTAGGTTAACTAGATTGACCAGCAAAATTGACTTTTTAAATTATAAACATCTATATTCTATTAACAAAAAAAACGTAAAACATAATGTTATAAAAAACAAATTTAATAATTAAAAACTATCACATATCAAATTCAATAATTTAAAACCCTCACATATCAAAGTTAGAAAAATCATTGTTTGGTTTAATTTTGGTATTTATTTCTTTTTTCCTTTATTATTTTATTTTTTAATAAATTAAAATACTTTAATTATTTTAAAAACCTAAATACATCACAAATACTTTTATTATTTAAAAAACGTGAATATATCGTAAGCATCTAATCAGCCCTATAAAAACTGAGCCTTAAAACTAAAAGCAGACGTGTTCCAAGATGGACCAGATAAACACTTATCACATAAAGCATAGGAAGAAGCTATTACCAAGGCTCGAGAGACTGCCACCACAAAAGGCATTCATCCACTTTCATTTTATAAAATACTAAAATATTCGCAACCACTTGCAATCACTGAAATCCTATATCTGCGTGAATCTGGTAAATTTTAACGCATTGAAATAGTTAAGGTTTTTATTGTTTTTAAATAAGAATTGCAAAAGTTTGTTTGCCATAATTTAATTGGATTAATAGCTCAAATTTGTTTGTTTGTTTTTATTAAAGGTTTATCGCATGTTAGCTATTACTAAATTAAACATGCTTAAAATTTTGTATAGTGTAAAAATGTTTAATTATTATTTTTATAAACAATAATCCGATATATTTATTGGTGTTTAATACTATACATATTTATAAAGAAGAGAGCAATTAACATAGAGCATGATTCTTAAGGGAAGTCGTAAAAGGGATGTTAGAAATTTTTTATCTTACTTAAATTTAAAGTTTAAATTTTTGATATGATAGTTGAATTATCTAATTAATAAGGAATGGAAGTGGTATCAAATTATCTTATAGGGAGAGGCTACATATTTAATAAGGAATTTAGACTTTTGTGATCCATAACATTGTTTAGAAAATCTTTGGCGAAATCACATAAATAATAATTTGTCGATGCGTTTCGAACCAACCAGTGTGGTTCATCGTCAGGACAAGTTGAAGAACCATCTTACCAAGTTAAATAGTCTTAGCAGAGATTACAACGGCTAATTTTGACTAAGAGACCCACATCAAAAATTAAAACTAAAATTAATAATGTCAATATTATAATATTATTATTAATAATATATAATCCCTTTTTATGGAAATAAGGTAAATCAGGCAAAATTATATAACATAAATTCAAGGTTAGTTTAAAATTTTTTAATTCATTAATCTATTTATAATTTATTTTGATATTACTTAAGAATTATTATTAGATTAATAAATAATTTATTATAGGATTATATATTATTAATAATAATATTATAATATTAACATTATTAATTTTAGTTTTAATTTTTGACCTGGGTCTCTTAGTCAAAATTAGTTGTTAATTAGTCGTTGTAATCTCTGCTAAGACTATTTAACTTGTTAAGCTGGATCTGGTTCTTCAACTTGTCCTAACAATGAACCACACTAGTTGGTTCGAAATGTGTCGACAAATTATTATTTATGTGATTTCGCCGAAGATTTTCTAAACAAGGCTACATATTTGCTGTCGAGAATTTGGGTTGACCACACAAGCTAAGGAAGGGATTTGTATTCTCATGCTGGGAATAGTATCTTGGGTGAGAGAGTGGATGGCAATGTGCATGAGTGTTGCTAGTGAGAGATATGTGTGTAGTTGGGAGCTATTAGGAACGTTGATGTCTGTGAGAAAGTAGTTTTTGCATGCCAATGAACTAGTGGAACCTAGACATGGAACACTGAACCACATGACTTTGAGAGTGTGACTCTAGAAGATGGGTGATAAAGAACCCATTGGATCATATCAGACCTCGGTGGAGCTTGTGATCTTACTTAAGTTGTATAGGGAAGTCAATGTTGAAACCTTCAAACTAAGCCAGAGGGCTAAATGGAATTGATGAGAAAACTTGTTGAATCTATGCACAAAAAGAACTAAGGGAAGCATTGAGGGGATATTATATTAATGAAAGGCTCCCTTTGCGATATGTAAGCCCAACATTGTGAAAGATAACAAGGCCTAGCTCAATGGTTGAAGGGAACCATATTGAATCCCCGTATCTGAGGAGAGTAGCCTTCGTGTTCTCTAACTTATTTGAATCATTAATATCATCCAAACGAGGCTTCTTATCAAGGTATCATATATAGGTCAATGGTCCCTGTTGGACAGTTGACATTTTCTGGATGGATTGTGGCATTTGATATGTTGGCATTCATGTCAACTGGACTAGCTTTGAGGTGGAGAGTTTGCAACCATTTCTTAGGTAGTAGATGGGATCAAGCTTACATCGGACCTCCTCCACTGGAAAGTGCTCTGAAAGAGATTTCCAACGGTATGTGGAAGTCAAGAAATGGCCATCGGGATCAAAAGCTGTAGATAACTGAAGTAAAGGAGCTTGGAGTCCTTTAAACTAGGTCAAATATTGGGATTTGAATTTCGAAAGGCCAAATATCGGAGCAACTCATAATATTGGAGGTCAGAGTAGATGGCACATAAAGGCATATCGAAACCTCATATAATAGGGCCATCGAAACCTTGGAATATCATAAGTCCTTAAAAAAATTATTTCGTTCGAAGCATCAAGGTTTGCGAAGGAGAGGAATTACAAAGAAATTCGATGAAAAACTAAGAAGCAAGAAGACCCTTTCTCTCTCCTCTAATAGACACATCACAATAGTTGATTAGCCCCTCAATACTTGACAAGGAACATGACATTAGCATGATGTAATTGTAAGGTGGACACATGGCAGTGAAATTTGGAATTTTTGGTGGCCTAATGGGAAAAATTCGAGTGACGAGTTGTCACCACTAAGGAGGTGCCACATGGAGTGATGACAACAGCATGACGTCATCTCGAATGTCAGTATATCGGAGGTTGGAGTTTTCGTAACTCCTGACTAATTTTCTTATAGAAAAGTTTCAATTCGATAAAGGGGCTCCGATGTGGACTAACACATGATCATGGGAGATCCAAAGGACCAAGGATACAAATAATGCCTAAGCACTTGAGTGTTGGAAAGATGCAAAAATTACATTTTGGAGGTCAAAATTTCAGAAACCTCTTTAATTGAATCATGAGAAAATTTCGATATGAAGGGGCTTTGAAGTGTTTGCGCTTGGTCAAGAAAACTCAAAAGAACCAAGGGTGGAAGAGCTATACATAGGGAGATAGGCTCCCAACAGAAGCTCAAGGCCTTACCACCTAAAAGCTAAGTCATCGGTCACAGTGCTCAGTCCCACGGAGGAAAAATAGTAAAGGGAAAAGCAGAGGGAGCTAAAAGCAATCGAGACATTGCAATTTCATAAGGTCCATTCAATAAAAGTTATGATATGCAGGGGCTCCGATATAACACTACAAGTGGTATGAGAAGCTGTTGATCAGAGCTCTCGGTCCCATGATGAAAGAACAAGCAATAAAGGTTAAGCAATAAGGGGCTAAAGACCCTGACATTTTTAGTTTTTGTAACATTCTTTTAATATAAGTTACGATGAGTTAAGGCTCTGATACACCTATATAGAGTGTTAAAGGATGAATGGGTTAACAGATGTTGAGTAAATGTGTGCAGAAAAGTTGGTTGATGGAATTAATGGCAACTGCAGAAATAGCTTGGTCAAGGCAATGAGGACCACGATTCTCAAGGAAGAACGGTTGGGCTTGTTTCAATGTTGAAATAAAGTCATCTCTGATCTCGTAGGCACACCCTATAGAATTAAATGAGGAACAGAGAAGTCACTCCAAAGTAAAATCAATGTAACAACCTTTGTGAAAATTCCATGTAATAAAAGTTAATAGAGGCAAAAATAATAACCATGGATTATGGGACACTTTTTCCAAGATGGATGTCGGGAAAGACATCTTAGTGTGGGTGTTCATTTCGCTTATTATGGCTAAGAAAATTGGCAAAGGCAGTGGCTAAGTCATTTGCAAATACAAAGTGGCATTTTGGCATATTTATTTATGAAAATAATGGAAATTAGCAGAAAAGGAAGGTGAAAGGTCACAGGTTGCATGTGAGGAGGAAATTGAAGGAAAATGAAGAAAATAGAGGACTCATTAATTAATAAGAAGGCTTCTGAGGATTAGTTGGTACCTTTTGTTAGTTCAATTTTGGAGCTTTCTCATTATTATCTCTCTCTCACACTCTTGAACACTTAGAGTTTTCTTGGAGCACTTTGGAATTGGATCAAGAAAGGAAAAGAAGGCAAGAGGAAGGAAGGAGCAAGCAAGGAAGAATAGGATCAAACAACTAAAGCAAGATTCTTTGTAGGTATCAAATTGCATGTTTATTTTCCTTGCTATATTTTGCATGCATGGTGTTGCATGTGTTTTTGGTTCTCTTTCTATCATTGGCATGGGTTTTTCCATGTGTGATAGTGTTTTTCTACATAACGTTTCCATTTACGAATAGCCTTGGTGTGATGGGGTCCTCATGCTTTGGTTGAGTTGGATTGCCAGATTGATTTGAAGTTGAGTGAGGTGGATCTTTGAATAAAAGAACACATGGCCTAGTAACCGTTGAACCGGATTGTGGGTTGCGGTAAAGCCATATTTTGTGTTGCCTTGATGGGCCTAGGAATCCTCGACTGATGAATGGTGGGATATACAGCAAATCCTAGAGTTGGGTGCTCTCCATCGGGCCTATTAATCCTAGGATGGGATATACAGTAAAGCCTTGAGAATGGAGTCAAAATTAGGGCCTAGTGATCCGGTGTGGATTGCGGTAAAGACCAAAGATTGGTGTTTCAGTTATGGCCTAGTGATCTCTAGATCAAACTGTGGATTGTGGTAAATACTAGAGACCAGGAGATAGGAAAATTCCTCACAATGTAGTTGGAGAAATCTGGTGGTATCCATGCTTGTTTTGGCCTAGTGGTCTAGTGGAGATCATGGTAAAGCTTGTTATTACATGTTTATTGTTTTGGCCTAGCAATCTGGTGTGGATTATAGTAAAGCCTAGTTTCTATTGATGAGGGTGAGGTGGTTTAGCCTCGGGCTGCCTTGGTTGGTTCTTTTGGTTTGAGTCCCACATTCATGCTTGGAATATGGCATGGGGGTGATTGGCTGAAGAGATATTTGGCTCAACCAATCTATGGTCGGGTGAAACGTGCTAATCCCATACCGGGTTGGATTTTGCATTCATTAATAAGAGTTTCTCTCCTTGGTATCTTGTGTGTAAATTCATTGGTTTATATTTGGATTATATGGATGATGTGTCCTTGATATTTCTGTTGTTATTATGTTGGTTATAAGCATGTATTATGATAGTGATGATGTATGGCTCTCCTCATGTTTTGATTATTAACTAAATGAACAATGTATCTATGACCAAATAGATGACAATGCAACTAATGATATAAGGGAACGATGCTTCTTAGCAATTCTCAGATAAGTATGATACCTCTATGCATGCTCAGATTTGTTGTTTAAGCCTGTAGATTACAGATTTGTGACATGTCTGACGAAATGCCTGCCATGGCTAATAGGGATCCAGCCTAGACCTTATTAATGTTTTTGCAAATGTATCATTGTTTTGTTGTGTAAATTCATTTATGAAGGTTTCATTAGGTTCTGGGCAATGACCTGGGCTCTTGGCCTGAAAAAGTGGCACTAATCCTGGATTTGCAGACACATGACTGCGGAGAAAATTCCCCGGACGCACCCATTCCTTGTTGTGGGAGCAACGAGAACCTCCCAAACGCACCCTTGTCCATATCAAGGGAGAGTCCAATGGTCTAATGGTCTAAAAATTTAGTGGGACCCAAGGACTAGTCATGGGGATGACTAGGAAGGCTTCAAGGATTCCTACAGTAGGTATAGAAGGTCTTTTTTGTGAGTTTCCATTGATTCCACTTCCTTAATGTCATTTAGGAGGTTGAATCCCATTATGGTGGCCTCTCGTCACATATTTACCCTAGTTGGTCAGTTACTTGGGTAGATGTGGGATGAGGGTGTTACAGAGTGGTATCAGAGCAGGCTTTCACCCTTGGACTAGATGGGCGATGTGTGTTGGTCATGCATTCATGTCGGTTTCACATGTGTTAATCATCCTTGTGGTCTATATGTTTATTGCATATGCATGGTGTCGGTCATGATTGTAGTGATGTCCCCATCTGAAAGAAGATGCTTTTGTTGTGAAGTGTTTCATCATGAGTGTATGAACTGTTATGCATTTCTATGTGTGTCAATGCTTACAGTTGTCAAATGTACATTGGTATGGTTGTTGTTGTCATGCATGAGGTCATGGTGTGTGGTTGATATGCTCATTAATTGATGACTAGACTCTAGCTAGAATGATGTTTATGTGTTGATACACCTATTTGTTCTATGTCTATATACTATTATGATTATGTTTGTACATGTATTACACTAATTTGGTTGATCTTGCAGATGAGATATCCTCCCCAAATTATGCTAAGGTATGTTGGTTTATTGTGATTTGGTTCCGCTGGCATAGTATGCCTTGCTGGAAAAAGATAAAAAATGACTAGCAAGATGGTCGACAACAAAGATTCTCCCTATGAATCAAATGAGCAGCGTGGTGTTGGGAACTCTTTTCATTTAGCAGACACATTAAGAATCTTGAAGGAAGAAATATGGAGTTGTAAGGTGAACAATGACAAAATCATGTAGGCACAAGAGAAACAAGCAAAGGTTAATGCAATAGTCCTTCAGAGTTTGTCAGAATTGCAGCGACAAGGAGAAATTCAAATTAGACATGGGCAGGAGGAAAAAACTAATGGGCATATGGCAGTAGGTCTCATGGTTCTCATAGGTCGGATAAAGATGACACAGTCAGAGATGGCATGATGTTGGATACTCCAGATACGAGAGGTGATGGACACAGGTACTACTCTAGTTCTGGTTTTGATATGTATTATGATTTCCATTGTTATCATCCTGATAGGAGGAGTGATAGGGGATACTTTCCAGATGAATTTAAGAAAGAAAAACCACCTAACTTGAAGAAGCTGGAATATGCAAAGGCTTGGATACTTGGGATGAAAAAGTTACTTGAGTTGCATAATTACACAGATAATATGAAGGCCAAAGTTGCTATCTTCAGCTTGAGAGGTAAAGCAGATATCTAGTGGGAATATGTGAACCGAGTTAGAGACATCAGGGTGAAGGACTTGAGTTGGCACAAGTTCAAGAGGATTTTAAGGAAGAAGTACTTGTCAGAAAGGTACTACGACGGTAAGGCCAAAGAATTCTATGAGCTAAATATGGGATCAATGATGGATGAAGAGTACATGACTAAGTTCCTGGAGCTATTGAGGTATGTATTGTATCTTAAAGATGATAAGGCTAAAATTCAACGATTTTTCAGTGGTTATCCATTAGAATTTAGAGATAAGATCGAATATGATGAGCCTCAGTCACTTGAGGAAGTTATTGGGAAATTGAAGCATTTCTATGAGAAGTCAAAGCGTAAGAATGAATCTCAGCAAGGATGGAAAGGGAAAGATAAAGGTAAATGGCAGCTGAAAAGAACAAGGCCTCCGAATGTAGAAGAGAAAACAAAAGTGGCACCACAAAAGAAGTTCAATGCAGTTAGACAGATATATGGGTCATAGTAGCAACATAGAGGTGATGGTACTGAATGGTTGGAGTGTTGGAAATGCGGTAAGGAACACCTTAAGAGAGAATGTACAAATAATCAGGGTGGCAGGTCTCAAATCTATAATGCACATGAGGTGCAGACTGTTGGGGATGTTGGAAACATCATTCCTCATATATATGCAGCACTAGATAATAGGTAGGCAGACCATCATGCATCTATCATTGAGATGGATGGTAAGATTTGTGATCAAGTTATTTTTATTTTGATTGACCCTGGATCTAATTATAGTTATGTTAGTCCTGACTTGGTGGATAAGTGTCGTTTGAATAAATAACTGCATGCAAAATCTTGGTTAGTGCAACTGGCTACAGGTGCAAAGAAAAGAGTCCATCATTGGGTAGGAGCAACCTTGTGCATTTGATTTGAATGGCATGTCTATATTAGTGCACTTGAATGTATTGTCATTAGGATCATAGAGTATGCTATTGGGTATAAATTGGCTATACCTTCACAGGACCAAGGTGGATTCTTATGACAAAGCCAATGAGTGCTTGGATGACAATGGGGAACCAAGAATCTTACAGGGAAAGAAGAAAGCCACATCAATTAGGATGGTGACAGTTATGTAGGCAAATCACAGTTGTAGAAAAGGGTGTGTTTTATTTGCAGTGCATATTCCTATCGACAAAGCTAAGTAAGTTGAGGATGCGAATGTTTTGAGAAGGTACCTAGTTCTACAGTAGTTTCAGGATGTGTTTTCCGTAGAGATTTCAAAGTTTCCACCTCACAAGGAAGTAGATTTTTATATTGAGTTGGTATCAGGGGCAACACCAACATCAAAAGCACCATACATGATGATCACTCTAGAGTTGGTAGAGTGGAAGTTGCAGTTAAAGGAAATTATTGACAAGGGATACATTACACCAAGTGTATCACCTTGGTGGGCACCATGTATTGTTTCTGAAGTAGAAGGACGGTACTCTCAGATTATGCATTGACTATAGGTAGTTGAACAAAGTGAACATCAAGAGCATGTATCCGTTGTCAAGGATTGATGACTTGTTTGACCAACTGAATGGAGCAGTAGTGTTCTTGAAGATTGATCTGAGATTTAGATATCATCAGGTATGCATTAAAGAGGAGGACATTTACAAGACAAATTTTAGGACTAGGTATGGGCATTATGGGTTTTTTGTAGTTCCATTCGGTTCGACTAATGCTCCAACTAACTTTATGTGTTTGATGAATATTATGTTGCATCCCTATTTAGATAAGTTTGTTATTTTGTTCATCGATTACATATTGGTATATTCTAAAAATGAGGAAGATAATGTCGAGCATTTGGAAGCAATGTTGAGGTTGTTGAGAGAGAATCAGTTGTATGCTAAGCTTAGCAAGTGCAGTTTCTTTTAGACAAAGGTAAATTACTTGGGACATGTTGTCTCCAAGGAGGGAATAGGAGTGGATCCAGAAAAGGTAAGAGTTGTCATGGAGTGGGAAGCTCCTAGAAATGTAGATGAGGTGAGGTCCTTAATGGGCTTGGCAAGTTATTATAGGAGGTTCATCAGGAAATTCTCACATATTTCTTATCCTATTACATCATTGCAGAGGAAAGGTAAGAATTTTGAATGGACAGAGGAGTGTGCGACTAGTTTTGAGGACTTGAAGTAGTTGTGGACACATGCTCTAGTGTTAAAGATCGTAGATCCAAACAAATAATTTGTAGTATGTACATATGCTTGCAAGAGTGGAATTGGTGGATTCTTTATGTAGGAAGGACATGTAGTGTGCTATGAGTCATGGAAACTAGATGAGCATGAGCATACTATTTGACGTATGATCTTGAGCTAGCAACGATCATACATGCATTGAAGATGTGGAGGCACTATCTTCTTGACAGGAGATTTGTATTGATTAGTGATCACAGTGGTTTTCAGTTTCTATTTGACTAATCAAATATGAATGCTAGGAAAGCTAGATGGTTGGCCACGATTAGTGAGTTTGACTTCGATATCAGATACATTAAAGGAAAGGAGAACAAGGTCACATATGCTCTTAGCATGCAGATATAGGTAAATCATATAACAACTATGAGTTCCTATGGGACATATCTGTTTAGTCAATTTAACGTTTTAAATTTCTCTACATAAATTATCAATCCGGGTATCGTAAACTGATGAAGTGTGGTGCACCATATGTGCTTAGTTAACCTTTTTCTTACTTCGTTGTTTTATAGATTTTATTTTGTTTTGGGGTTTTATTCTTGTTGATCTCCTAAAGTATCTATGCAAATGGAAATCCTATTCTAAGGTCTTAAGAATACTTTTAAAGGTCAAGTATGGATGTAGATTTCAAGACAAGGTCTATGTCCCTAATGATAACTTCCAAAACTTAGCACTTCAAAAGATCTTAAAACATGTTATTGATGGAATTAGTACTTAAACAAAAGTGTAAGTATGCAGCTACTTTAATCAAGCAAAAGATGAAATACTGATCATGAAATCACTATCCCTGCCGCTGTCTAAATGCAAGAGAAATGAATTAAGCTCCTGCATTCAAAGAAATCCAAAAATTGCAAGTAAAGTAAAGCTAAAATCAAATTACATCAACTCATATTCTAACCCCTCACCATTAGTCTCCCTATGGCTTTCGGAGGTAATCATAAACAACTTGAGCAATCTGATATCTATTTGCAGAAAAGTAAACTTAAAATCAAATTACATCAATTCATATTCTGACCCCTCGCCATTAGTCTCGCTATGGCTTTCGGAGGTAATCATAAACAACTTGAGCAATCTGATATCTATTTGCAGAAAAGTAAAACTAATATCAAATTACACACTCATATTCCAATCCCTCACCATGTCGTCTCGCTATGGCTTTCGGACGGTAACCGTCAATGAAATTGAGCAATCCAATCTTAATTTGCAGAAAAGTAAACTAAATAAATCACACATTCATATTTCGATCCCTCGCCATTAGTGCCGCTGGCTTTCGGAGGTAACATCAATGATATGAGCAAAGTGAATTTCTAAACTAAATAACAAAGCAAGTAAAGAAGACTGAATCAAACAATTAATGAAATTGAAAAAGCTAAAAAAACAAAGTCAAGCAAAGAGGTAAATTTCATGTCACTATTTTGATGCAAAAACATGTAAATAAAAACTAATCTACAATCAACCAGTTGAACACACTTGCATGAATTAAAATTGCATCAATGGAAACTCTAATCTATCAAACTTGAAAGAAATCAAATGACATAATGAAATCAAAGCAAAATTACAAAATGAAATCCACTCTACCTTACATTCTAATATGCTCCATGACATCTACTTCACATCTCCTTTCATGTTGGGAATATCAAAGCTTTATTCAAATTCTTCAAAATCACAAAGTACAACAAAGCTCTCCAAAGCTTTCAAAAGCCATCAAGGAAGAACTACAAACTCCAAGCTAAAGAACTAAAATCCAAGCCAAGCTAAGAATTAAGAACTAACAAATGAAGGAGAGAGATCTCCTATTTATACAAAAAGATGAGAAGCCATCTCATTAATGAGAGTCCATGAATCTCTCCCTCTACCTCTAGAATCCTAATCAAAATAGGAACTGATAAGACACATGTCTTCTTAGAGTTACAATACAATTAGGAGATGTGACACATATCCTCATGATCCATGATTCTTTCCACTCAAATTCGAATTTGGCCTTAGAGTGCCACATAAGGGTCTTCTAGAAGCCTCCTTTCAACCTACACATGTCAACAATCTCAACCCATTTGTTAGGTATAATCATATGCACATTATT
>APFE031507210.1:7415-51436 GCA_000404065.3 Pinus taeda
CATCTTCTTGTGCAACATCGTTTCATCCCTCCTTGAACAAATATAACCATCTGCGCCACTCCTCAACTCCATCCTCCAAGTCTTGAATTCCCCTACACCCCTATTTCACCTCCATACTCATTACTCCACCTTTTTCCCTCCATCCATGCTCCAAAATCCCATTTCTGAACATCTTGTAGAAAATTACAAACATCCTGTAGAAATTCCAGACATCTTGTAGAACCCCTGCAGACTTCCTATAGAAGCTCACGAAAGTAGTTTCTTGAAGGCTGAACTCTGTGAAACTCTTAGGAAGAGTGCTAGGGACCCCTTAGGCCCTCTCTGAACCTTCCCAACCTCTTCCAATCATTTCCTCTCGCCAATCCACCTCTACAGTCAAAAACAGTTAAATCACATGCATGATAATTCTGACAACTTATTCCAAAATACAAAAAGATGGTTCTTTCAGATTTTGCTGTAGACATAGCTTAGATACATGCATTTCATCTTCTTAGAAGTCAATGGCATCTCTCCCAATAGCTTGCATCCTCTTTCTTGCATCAGTAGAGCTAGGTGGTAAAATTAGGGTTTGCTAGGGTTTGCATTTGCTTTCAGCTTTTCAGTTTCCTTCTGCAAATAGATTAGCTTCCTTCGAGTTAGCTTCCATCCATCAGTTAAATAGATTCTTCTCAGAGCTCATAGAAGTTGGCTTGAGCCCCTAGCAAACTTGTGCCAGCTGACCAAGTGACAACTGTGACAAGAGCTAGTACTTATGCATACAGCACTGTCGTTTCCAAGTTTGTTACGAACTATCGGGTTGATAAAAGTAAAGAAGGGTGTCCCGGGAGTTGCAACATTGTTGCCACAATACTGGAGCTCACCACTCTTTTTGGCACCATTGCTGGGGAAGCGTCAGAGTATTCGTGATTGCTACTTTTATTCTATTTTCTTCTACAACCTTTTGCCAAGTAGTTTATTTCATTTCCATTCTGCAATTTCATTTCCGCAAAAGTAGACTAGACATTTCCTGCTTTCCTAGACTAGCATTTCAATTCTGCAAGCGTAGAGTAGCATTTCAATTTTGCAAGTGTAGCCTAGAATTTCATTCCTGCAATTTCAATTCAGCAAAATAGATTAGTTCTTTCCTTCTTTCATTTCAATTCCACATTTTCATTTTAGCAAGATAAATTTTAGATAGTTACAATTCAATCTATTTTCAGTTTTGTAGGTACAAACAGAAAAAAACAAAAGTAGCCAAAAATATTTCATTTCATGCCTCATAGGAATAGAGACAATACCGGAAAATTCTTACCCAACACCGCCACCACATCACAGAGTCACCCTTCTCTCTTCTTTGGTGGCCGTGATCCAGAAGAACCTATAGGTGAACCTCCTGAGATATACGAAGATCTTATAACAGAAGAAGAGCAAGAGAAAATCCCTTTTGAGACCATGGCTGAACGCAGAAATGGTATGGGAGATACTGAGAGAATAGAAGGTGCTTTTCCCATCTGAGAGACCAATGGGGACATGAAAATGAAAAACATAAGTCCCTAAGACTTACCTCACTTCCATGGATTGACCACTGAAGACCCTGATACCTTCCTGTTTGAGTTTGTTGTCCTTTGTCGAACTTATGACTATGCTGAGGATGAGAAAAAGTTGAAACTCTTTCCTTCTACCCTCAAGGATGCAACACTCCACTAGTTCATGGGGTTACCAGGAAATAGTATCACTACTTGGGCTTAGATGAAGCAAGCCTTTAACAACAAATACTAGGACTACTGTAGGTCAAAGGAAACAAAGGGAGAAATCTTTCGGATTACCATGGGAAATGATGAGTCTTTAGAAGACTACAAGGAAAGGTTCCAGATTAGTTATAAAAGTGCCAGGTGCACCCTTGACCCTGAATCTCTGAAGCTGGTTCTGCTCCGAGGAGTCCCTGAAGACCTGCTAGATACCCTTCACTTGCTAGCCAGAGGAGACATATACCAACTACCCTATGAGGACATAAATACTGTGTTTAGAAACCATTCCAGGGCAGCCAGGAAAAGAGGAAGGGAGAATCCACTTTCATCTAGTAGCACCTTCTCCAAGCATGAGTTTGCTAATCAAATGGAAGACCTCAAAAGTGAGATGAGACAGACCATTGCCATGCAACTTGATACCTTCTGAATTCAACAAAATATGTACGAGGAAGCACCCTAAGAATGAGTGTCCATTGCACTCAGTAGAGGTGTGTTTCGTTTGTGAGGAAGACCACCCCACCAACCAATGCCCAACCTTGCCTGGATTTAAAGCCATGTACCTGGGGACTGAGGCGACTACTGAACCTCTCTACTTTCTCAACCAAAGGAGGCCACATGGGCTCAGACCTTACCAGCAGGGGATGCAAGGGACATCCCAAGCTTATTATAACCCCAACCAATCTGCTCATATACCTTCTTGGGGTCCCCCTAATCATCCTTCCTGATCCGCACCTCCTCCGTGGTCTTATCCATCTCAATACCATACTCAACCTACTGCTCATTCGTTTCACTCTCATGTCTAGCCACAACCTCAGTGGAATGCACCTCAACTGGGGTGGAGGCCCCAATACAACTATCCTCCCACCATTCTACCTCCACCACTGGCTCAACCACAACCAATACCTCCTGCTCCTCCAAGACAACCCCAGATGTCTGCTCAACCGAACCCAAACTCCCACAACAGATAGGCCCAACAAGTATATATTGGGGAAACAACATGCCCTACCTATGTTGTGGATATCCAAGAGATCAACCTGCGATCTAGGAAGGTCCTTCCAGAACACCAACCTCCTCCCCTAGAGGAGGAGGAAGAGAAATAGGGAAGAGAACCCAAAGCCATTCCACCCTTTCCTGAGTGACTAATAGTAACCACGCAACCAAACCTAGAGGAGACTGAACTTATGGGAGAACTCAAGCAGTTGTGTGTGAAAATATCACTTCTCCGGGCCATAAAAGATGTACCAATATACAACAAATTTATCAAGGAGAAGTGTTTTAGGCACCCAAGTAGGCGCAAGAGAGATGCCCCGACTATCAATGTCATAGGACAACTATCCGATCTGATGTTGGGGCAAGTAATCCGTCCAAAATATTTGGACCCTGGGAGTCTTGTAGTTGATGACCACATCAATGGCACCATAATCCCCCATACCTTGATTGATCTAGAGGCTGCAATTAATGTGATGACCAAGGACACTATGCTTAAACTCAACCTTTAGAGTTCCCTAAGGAAGACCTCAACAGTACTGCAGTTAGCAGACTGCTCCACCGTGACTCCCGAAGGGATTATGGAAGATGTCCTCGTCTCTATTGACTCTTGGGAGTACCCTGCTGACTTCTTGGTCCTTCAGCCAAAGGCTAAACATACTGGATACCCCCTCATCTTGGGAAGACCTTGGTTAGCTACTGCGGATGCTTACATCAGTTGTCGAGCTGGAAGCATGACCATTAAGAATGGACCTATGTCTAAGCAGCTAGTCCTTTATCCTCCTACCCAACCACTGCTAGAACATGACTTACCACTCTGGTTGGAAGAGGGAGATGAGGATGAGGTCTACTATACACCTTTGTGCACCATAGAAGCCACCAGGGGAAGCCCTCAAACCGAGGATGACTTGATTGAGAATTTGATTCAAAATCTGCCTCCTAGTGCACTGTCATTAGAAGAGTTGGTGGAAGCTACCCAAGCTAGTGATCTAGTGGACCTCTGTGTGACTGATCCGACCTCTCCTAGAGTTAAGAGTGTGGAATTTGGCCCTGAAAGAACCTTAAATATCAACTCCTCCTTATCTCCCTCCCAAGAGAAGGAGTTGTGTAGCATGTTGAACCGCCATTTGGAGGCTTTTGCCTGGAGTTATAAGGAAATGAAAGGAGTCCATCCTTCGGTCTATACCCATCATATATACATTAAAGAGGATTGTAAACCGGTGAGGCAGCCTTAGAGGAGAATGAATCTAGCCCTAAAAGATATTGTCAAAGAGGAATTGCAAAAGTTATTGGATGCAGGATTCATCTACCCCATCTCCGATAGTGAGTGAGCTTCACCTCTGGTGCTTGTGCCCAAGAAGAACAGGAAGTGGAGAATCTGTGTAGATTACCGGGAACTTAACAAGGCCACCAAGAAAGGCCATTTCCATTTGCCTTTCATAGATCAAGTCTTGGGTGGACTAGCAGGGAAGAAGTTCTTTTCTTTCCTAGATGGGTTTAGTGGGTATAATCAGATTCAAAAAAGTCGGGAAGACTAAGATAAGATCACCTTGACTTGTCCATGGGGTACCTTTGCCTACCGAGTCCTTCCCTTTGGGCTATGCAACGCTCGTGCCACTTTCCAGAGAGTAGTATTGAGAATATTTGCTGAGCTGGTTCATGATTCTGTGGAAATCTATATGGATGACTTTACTCCTTATGGGTCTAACTTCCAAGATGCCTTGTCCAACTTGGGAAAAGTTTTAAACAAGTGCATTGAGATGAACCTATCCCTCAGTCCTAAAAAATGTGAATTCCTAATGACTGAAGGGACCGTGCTAGGTCATACCATTTCTCAGCAAGGATTGTAGGTGGATCCTAAAAAAATCTCTATCATCCAAAAGGTTCCACCTCCTCAAAAGGCGAGAGATGTTTGGAGTTTTCTAGGCTTGGCCGGATATTATAGAATATTCATCAAAGATTTCAGTAAGCTAGCCTCAACATTGTTTAGCCTCTTAGGAAAAGATGTCGAATTAAATGGACTAATGACTGCCAAGGGGCTCTAGATGAGTTGAAAGGTAAGCTAGTATCCACCCTGATCTTGAGAGGTCTAAACTGGGCCCTACCTTTCCACATCCACACTAATGCCTCGAACAAAGCCATAGGAGCAGCCTTTGGACAAGTTGAGGAGAAATTGCCATATGCCATATACTTTGTTAGAAAAAACCTATCAAAGGCATAGATGAACTATACGGTAACCGAGAAAGAGTTCCTGGCCATAGTCCATTCCTTAAACAAGTTCAGACACTACATCACTGGTTATCAAACATTTGTACACACTGATCATGCTGCGATTAGATATTTAATGAATATACCTGATGTGAATGCTCATATCATTAGATGGTTACTTTTGTTGCAGCAATTTGATTTGAATATTGTTGACAAGCTAGGTAAGGAAACTGTTGTTACTGACTTCCTATCTAGATTGGATTTGCCTGCAGGTGGAAGGGACAGTGGATGACCAGATGCCGGATGAAAAATTGTTTGCTATCTCAGTACTCTCTCCATGGTTTGCTGATATAGCAAACTACTTGGTCTCAGCACAGTTCCCTTCGCATCTGTCCTCAAAGGAGAAGAGCAGAATCGTGAGGAAGAGTGCCCCATTCACTTGGATCGGGGACAACCTGTTTAAACTCGGCCCAGATCAGATCTTCAGGTGTTGTGTTAGGGAAGAAGAAGTCTTTGACATCCTCCTAACCTGTCATAATGGACCATGTGGAGGCCACTTTGCAGCAAAATGGACCACCTTCAAAATTCTACAGGCTGGCTGCTATTGGCCTACTCTTCATCAAGATGTCAGAAGATACATTAGTCAGTGTGACCAATGTCAGAGGATAGGGAAACCTACTCCAAGGGATGAAATGCCCCTCCAACCTCAAGTGACTTTCGAGCCATTTGAGAAGTGGGGCATGGATTTCATGGGACCTATCAACCCTCCTTCGAAGAAAAGGTCTTACATCATTGTGTGCACTGACTACCTGACAAAGTAGGCAGAAACAAAGGCAATCAACGTAGCGACAGAAGAGAAAGTGGCTGAGTTCTTAAGAGAAAACATCTTCTACAAGTTTGGCTACCCAAGAGAGTTGGTCACCGATCAAGGAAGCCATTTCACCTCCAACCTGATTGAAGATTTGCTCGCTCATCACAAGATCAAGCACAAGATTTACACCCCATATCATCCCCAAGAAAATGGACAGGTGGAAGTCACTAACAGAGGGTTGGAAGGGATCTTGACTAAGGTGGTGAGCAGCAACAGAAAGGATTGGGAAGATTACCTGGTTCAGGCCACCTAGGCCTACAACATCACTTGGATAACTACAATCGGTTTCACACCTTATGAGCTGGTCTATGGGAAGAAAGCTTTGTTGTCCATAGGGTTTGAGTATAACACACTGAGGGTGGTAGCTCAGCTGGACCTAGATCTCAGCCATGCCCAACGTGAAAGATTACTGCAACTGAATGGATTAGATGAACAAAGAATGCAGGCCCTCCTCCACTCAGAAGTAGTCCAACTTTAGAGGAAGATATGGCACGACTGACACCTTAATGAAAAGCAATTCCAGCCGAGAGATTGGGTGCTACTATATGACTCAAGATACAAGGATTTCAAAGGAAAGCTGAGGACAAGATGGCTAGGACCATATGCAGTGGAGAAGTGTAATGACAATGGTTCAATCCTTATCCGAACCATTGATGAAGAAGCCATCCCCATGCTTGTCAATGGGCATCAGTTGAAGATCTACAGGAAACCTCTTTCGAGGCAGGAGTTCATTGAAACTTTGGAAAAATCAGTGCTGGAAGTGGAGCAGGGCTCTGCCCCTATTCCACCCACACTTTGATCATCAAAAAAAAAAAAAATAGAAATAAGAAATAACCTTGGGTGAAAACCTTTCTGAGGTGCCGAGGGCGGATAGTGAGGGTGAAAACCTCATGGAGGCGCCCCAATTGTCCCTAGAGAAATAAAAAAATGTGGAATAAAAAAATCCTTAGGTGAAAACCTCTTTGAGGTGCCCAGGGCAGACAGTCAGGGTGAAAACCTCTTTGAGGCGCCCTCATTGTCTCATAAAAAAAAAACAAAAAAAAGGAAGAAAAAAAACAAAAGAAAACAGAACTATTCTCTGTGAAGTAATTGCAGGTTGCAGGACATCCTACATTGCAAGAAAAGAGGGCGCGCAAAATGAGGACAGGGGTCTGTACCAGGCTCAAGGACACCCCTTCAGACACCCCCTCCATGGCCGCTCACCTCTCCTAGGATTTGGTCACATTCGGGTTGAGATTGGGCCTTCTATAGGAAGTTCTGGGCTTTCTACAGGAAGCTACAGGCTTTTCTACAGGAAGCTACAGGCTTTTCTACAGGAAGTCCTGAATTTCTACAGGAAACATCCTTTAGAACTTTCAGACGATTCAAATTCAAGTTTGAGAGGGAATCTGATGGTTGGGATCAGTTTGTTAGACCTGAGGCCACAACTCTATCCAATCCAACACCATGTGGCACCCTATTCCATCTCTTGACACCTCTATCACCCACCTGGTCGTGTGTTCCTGCACAGTCATTTCAGAAACCCTGTTTTCCTCAGGTTGACAGCAAAGAAAAAGAGGAAATTTTCAAGTAAAAAAATCAAGCAACAAAGGCTCGCACACTCTACCCGTTCAAGCTCCACTTAGACTCTTCATCAGTGAATGTAGCCCTGCTTGTTGAGCCTGCATCCCAAGAGGAGAAGCAGCTATAGGATGTCCTATAGGAATCTTGTAGTAGCTAATCTTTCTGGAGTACATACTATGGAGTCAATAGCAGCTGAAATCGACACGAGGAACATGTAACAAGCTCCGATCGAACGTGAACACCTCCTCAATAGCTGAAATCAGACGGAGCCTATGCATGCAGCGTCTACAGCCAGAGGATTGGGTCCCGAAGCTGTGTATACAACATCAGCCAATGAAAGAAGGAGTTCCAGCGCCTGTGCATGAAGCAACAGTGAGCAAAGCCATCATTCTATGTCCTGAAGCCTGAAGCACACATCCACGGCCACACAGGTAAGTGTCTAACCTTATTCATCAAATTGCATAGACTATACTCTGAATACTGCATGTCTGTGAAATGGTGCGGATTGAACGAATTCGGTGGCCAGTCAACTGGCCACCCACAATCAGTCGAATGACCTCGTGGGATCTGAATGAGCTCGGTTATGCCAAAGAGATGTGCAGCCAACATGTGGGAAGTGTCCAATCAGGAAATCGGTGGACTAACAATGGTAGTGGAAGTTAATGGTAGAGGGGAAGTAATGGCGGCCAAAGACACGCACGAGAATAATGGCCTTGACATTGGCTAACAGATTGGCCTGGACACCTCACCCCCTCACTAGGAATTGCTCTGTAATTTGAAATTGCTCGGCCAAGAACTCACGATGAACCACTGTCATTTACACTTGCAACCGCTTTGAGCAAAGTACGCGTCCTCCTCTGCAGTTTGTTAGCCTGAGCTTCTCAGCACGTTTCAAAATCCTCCTATGTTCCAAGCTTGTTCAGAAGCACTGTGACGTCCTCCAGTACCCGGTAAAGCTCTCTATACGAAGGAGCTCTACAGGAAACACGACATAGCCTCCCAGAGCAGAAAAATCTGGACTGCCTGCGTCAAAATTGGAGTTCGAAGAGAGGTAGGCTCGAAAACACCATTCCCATGCATGATATTTCGAAAGGTGGTGAAATAAACTGTTTGGAGTAGGAGAATTAAAAGCAAGTCTACCTGTGGGTCAAGAACAGTAGTTTGCCTGTGTGATACATGGAATTTTTCAGTTGGTTCTCCGTCAAATTCTCCTCCACGGTTCCTATTAAGAAATTCCTCCTATAGAAACGATAAACCATTGTAACGAAAATTAACCTCTGCACTCTATCTGTGGGAGTCTAATTCCCTTTTGACAGTCGAGTTTTGGGCCAATAACATTATAACCAGGGAATTGGTGCAAAGTGAAATATAAACACGTGAGGGATATTATCTTCAAAGTTCAGGGGAGGAAACCATAAACAGAATACCCCTTTCTGATCAGAGCACAAGCCAAAACAGAGTACTCTCACAATGCCAGGAGGGTTTATCAGGAAGGAACCTGTGGATTCCAAAAAATTTGTGTGAACACCCCGCAGTAGTGGACCTCTTCACCCGTGCCAACTCGATGGCATTTTGTGACAAAATTCAGGGACATGACGATGCAATAATGGAAGAATTCTTGTTGTCTCTGCAACCTAAATCAAAGACACTGGCCACTGTGAATTTCAAAGGGTTGACCTTAAAGCTAACCCCTGAATTCATTAGTCGAGTCACTGACCTGCCATTGGGGATACCCTGGAGCAAAGAGGAGAGAGGACTACCCCAAAAAGCCAAGAAAGAATTCTTTCCTACATGAGGAATAGTTTTTAGAAGATAAGAATGAGGTAAGGAGGGCCAGTTTACATCCTCTGTGGAGTGAGGCCAGTCTCCATATTATGAAATACATCACCTGTGAGGGGCGGTTCAGTATTGTTTATGGCTATCATTTCCAGTTGCTAAAAGAACTAAGACATGGGTTGGATCTACCCCCAGAGCACAAGTTAAGCATCCCCTATTTTCTCTTGCAATAATTGATTGAATGTGGCACAAAATTGAAGGAAGGGACACCAGATCAGCTAGCTCGTCATGGGCTCATCAAGCTTCTAGTAGAGGATGGCGTCCATACCTACACTGTCCTCCTCTCCTGGGAAATTTTCTACACTATGTCCAAAGATGATGATATAAGAATTCTAGCTGAGGAACTCACCTCATCCAACAGTGAAGAAGGGAAACACCTTGAAGTAGAAAAGAAAGCCAAGGGTAAGGGAACCCAGGACAGACCACCACATAAAGAACAAGAAGGGACACAAGAGAAAGGCCAAGCTGCGGAGCCCAAAATTGTGGATGGAATAAAGGCACAAACACCAAGGGAGAAACGATAGCAAATCAGGGCAGAGAGGACCGAAAAAGTCCAAGCAAGTGAGGGCACACCCAAGGCAACCACGACAAAATTGAAAGAGAAGGCACCCCTAGCCAAGCAGGCCAAAACAGTGAAAAGCGTTTGTACAGGAAGCCAGAAAACTGTTTCTATAGGAAGCCAGAAACAGTCAGCACAGGAATTTCTACAGGAAGTATGGAGGCAGAGAAGAAAAAGGATAAATCACCCCAGATCTTGGCCAGGGAGGTAGCAGTAGTGTTGGCTTCCTTAAGCACAACCCCAAAGCAAAAAGGGAAGAGAAAAAGGGAGCCTTCTATGTATTTTAAGGCTAGAAGGAGCATGATGATAAAGACTGGCAGACCCCAGCCAACGTCAAGAGAACCAATCATGATTGTAGACACCCCAGCTACACAAAAATATAGGTCTCCCTCCAAGGCATCCATCACTTATGAATGGGGGAGCCTGAAGACATCCACTTGGAGAGAAAGAATGAAAATGTTGGACACAAAGGCCTCTCTACAGGATGCTGATACAATTCTACAGGATACATTGGCTAGGCTAAAGGAGACTGAAGAGTTAGAAGAGAAGGCAGCTACATCATCCCAGGAGGAGGAAAAGACTGAGAAAATAAAGGAACCAAGCCCCCATCCCAACCTGGGCTCTTACTACAACTTGCTAGAGGCGGGAAGGATAATTCCCCAATAATTTGCAGTGCCACTCTTCTTTGCACTAGAGGAAGAGAGAGTGAGGACCCACACATGGATGAAAATCGCCAAGTCCAAGGGTGTGGCAGATATAGGTCCCTCAGAGGAACAACTCAAAGAGGCAAGGAAAGAGTTGGCTTTGGTATGACATGTAGAAAGCAGCCAACGGGCCAAGCTCTAGGAAGAAAATGAGCTGCTCAAAGAGCAGCTACAGTTACAGGGACACCTTATGGAAGATAGGCCCCACACCTTGGGCAGACAACAACAATAGGATGAGGCCACAACAACCAATGAAACACCTAATGAACAACAGAGAAGGGAAGGGATGCAGGCTGAAATTGAGACACTGAATCAACTGCTACAGGAAAAAGAATTGCAAGCAGGCCTGGAGATACAGTCTTTGAAACATCAGGTACTAGAAAAGGATTCCCAACTGGCCTACATGGCCAATTGGGCGATGGAAGCTCTGAAGTGTAGGCAGCCGACCAAATCCTACACCCTATACCTCAAGGATCAGTGGTTGCAGTTTTAGATCAACACTTTAGCATAGAGAGGTATCATTCCATTTCAAAATTACTCTCAATTCATGGCTCTATGTGACAGCAGCTCATTCGAAGACAAGGCTAAGCTATCAGAGTTTTACCTACACAACTTGGCCCTTCCAAACATGAACTCGTGGGACCCTAACGCTGCGGTAGGGGACGTACAACTCATGGCCATGGCCTCTTGGCTAAATCATGAAGAGAAGAGAGCAGCAGAGGTCCAAAACATTATGAACAGAGAGCTACATGAGCCACTATTGATTAGAGCAGAATCGGAGGATCCTTTAGCATTGATATCTACCCACCAGCACTTGGCCAATGACCCTCAGGCCCTACCAGATTACATGGGATGACAAGCCCATACCATAGCCCATTTTGAGGACATGGAGAGACTGCTAGGGGATAACTGTGTTCATGCTTGCTCCCGAAGGTGGAATTCAATGTCCCACAGCCTAAAGATTAGAGAATACCACACCCCCACAAGGATGAGAGAGGCCTTGGCAAGAGTGCCTCTCTACAAACAGTCCATGCAGAATCTTTAGGCCAGCTGGATCGGCCTCAAATTCAGTCCTTCATTGCTTTTGGGGTTGTTAGAGGGAGTCAGAGAAGAGGAGCAACAAAAGCAGTGGGAAGAAGTGGAAAGCAAAGCAGGATTTCATGACCGTGAAGAGGATATCGCTTCAGAGGCCTGGGATGTGAGGGAGGCGGTCAAGGCTATCCAGGACGATGAGTTGGACTAGTTTCTTAGAGGATGAGCAACCCATTTAGTAGGGGGTGATGATGAGCCCCGAATTGGGTAACTTATTAGGCTCATTTTGCCTAATTGTCCTTGTTCAATCCTCCATTTTTCATAGATTATGCATGTTTTTTTAGTATGTTTATGTTGTTTGAACGAATAAGGGTGGTCACTCTACTAGGGAGGCTAATACGTGGTTATTTCAGGTTTTTTGGACACGTTTTGTAGCAAAACCAAGCATTCATGGGACAGGTGACAACCAAGCTTGAGGTAAGGATTCGTAGGGGGGTTGTCTCTGGCATTAAATGGCCTTCCCCGAAACCTCCACCCTTAACTCCGAACTCATCAGGCCACCAAAACGAATACTAAAGGCAGCCAAGCATCTTTGGGAAGAGTGACTGTTTACTGCAGTTGGAACAGCCGAGTCCCTTGAATTTAGGAGCGCTGCTAGGCCCCTCTTAGTGTATAAATAAGAAGGTCTCAGCCTTCATAGTTTACTTTTGGGAACTGTTGTATTTTTGCACTAGAGTGTTGTCATTTTCTCAACTCGTTTTCTTGTAGTTGCTGCTGTATAACTTTCTTGTGATGATTATTTTTGGATAATGAAAAGTAGTTCTATTTGGCATAAGCTCTGAGTTTTTTATAGAAGTTTGTAGCTCTTGGGGTTGGGCCCAACCTAAGAGCCAAGGCCTCCTTCATGTATTGTTATTTATTTTTATGTCTTTGCAAAATAATTTTTGTTTAGTAGATTAACACCTTGCTAATTACATAGGTCATGGTTAATGATCAGATAGGATTTTGCATGCTTAGATTTAGTTGATAGATTAGTAACAGGGAATATCTCCAGAAAAAGGCGATCAAGCACTTCTGATCTCACCTCTACCTCAGTGGGATCGTGAGCTGGGACAAAGGTGACATTGTTGCCAACAAAAACGTTGTTTTGCTTTGTCATGCAATTCTTAGTGTTGGAATCCTCATTTGCAGATGTTGATACTAGTAGTGTTTAAATGCTTCAGTTTATGATTACTTAGTTGTATAGTTATTTCACGCATTTCATTTCGAATAAACTTCTGTTCATTTCCTTTTGCTGTTACTTAGGTCAGAATAGAGTGAAGTAACTAGGTCATATGTTTTATAAGTGTTTGTTTGTTCAATTTGAAAAACCACTTGCAGAGTACCTGTTATCCTTCCTTACTTGCCCATACTCCATCCAACCTACCTGCTTCATCCTTCTCTTAGAACCCCTACCTTACATTTGCCTCATTTGCTTAGTTTAACATGATTCTCATCTTCTTGTGCAACATCGTTTCATCCCTCCTTGAACAAATCTAACCATCTGCGCCACTCCTCAACTCGATCCTCCAAGTCTTGAACTCCCGTACACCCCTATTTCACCTCCATACTCATTCCTCCACCTTTTTCCCTCCATCCATGCTCCAAAATCCCATTTCTAAACACCCTGTACAAAATTACAAACATCCTGTAAATAATTCCAGACATCCTGTAGAACCCCTGCAGACTTCCTGTAGAAGCTCACGAAAGAGGTTTATTGAAGGCCAAACTCTGTGCAACTCTCACGAAGGGTGCTAGGGACACCTTATTCCATGCATGATAATTCTGACAACTTATTCCAAAACACAAAAAGATGGTTCTTTCAGATTTTACTGTAGACATAGCTTAGATACATGCATTTCATCTTCTTAGAAGTAAATGGCATCTCTACCAGTAGCTTGCATCCTCTTACTTACATCAGTAGAGCTAGTTGGTAAAATATGGGTTTGCTAGGGATTGCATTTTCTTTCAGCTTTTCAGTTTCTTTCTGCAAATAGATTAGCTTCCTTCGAGTTAGCTTCCATCCATTAGTTAAACAACTTCTTCTCAGAGATCATAGAAGTTGGCTTGAGCACCTAGTGGACTTGTGTCAGCTGACCAAGTGACAGTTGTGGCAAGAGCTAGTACTTGTGCATACAACGCATACAAAGGAGACATTCATGGAAGCTAAGAAGAGCTTCACAGAGGCCTCCACTTCAAGTAGTAAAGACAAACTAGAACCGGAGATGGACCCATCAATGCTTACTACCTTTCTAGAGACATGCATGAAGCTGATGCACGACAACAAGGCTATGAAGAGACTCCAAGAACTCATCACTAGGTGCACTGGGTCACGAGAACCATGCATAGTTTGGAAGCTTGAGAAGCACACTATGTGAACAGGAAGGGAGATGAGATTGACTACGCAAATCGAGGAAGATGAAATGGATTAAATGATTTTAGATCTAGGGTCAGATGTAAACGTCCTACCAAAGCAAACATGGGAGCTCAGGAGTAGCCCCGTGTTGCAATGGTCTCCTATTAAATTGTGAATGGTGAATCAGAAAAAGATCCTACTGATGGGAAGATTGTAGGGAATAACGGTAGATGATGAAGGTGTGAGTGCGCTTGCAGATTTTGAAGTGATAGAGATTGTTGATGAAAACAATCCCTATCCCATGCTACTGGGGATAGATTGGGCCACTCACATAAATGGAGTGATAAATCTAAAGAAGTGCAAAATGATTTTTGAGAAAAAGTCATGCGTAGTGGTACCTTTATACCCTGTGAGAGGATCGCGCTGCATAGAGAAAGTGCACAATGATGAGAGCGACGAAGACCTAGACTGCATCTACAAAATCACCACACAAAACAAGGACTGGGTGAATCCAACAGCAGATGGCAGGATTTCGTGGGAGCACGAAAGCTCCTGCACATCAGATTCAAATGAGGAAATAAAACGATGGCAGAACTAGTTACACGAGGTAACCACACTCAACTGCAACGTGATGGTAAGATCACTGCACTACGTGACCACAAAGGTAAGAGATCTACCTGTGAATGATGGGTTGACAACAGTGGATGATTTCCCGAGCAATTTTGGGAGAGAAATGCCAGAACAATCGTGTTTCAATGCTCTGACATGGGTAGTGCACGCTATGACCACAAGGTGGTGGGGTACGCACCAGTGGAATTTTAAGGACTGACAAGGATGTAGAAGGATGATGCACCTACAATTTGGAAAACTGCAAATGTAGATAACAGACAAATATGACAGATGAGATGATCCATGTGCACACTTCACGAAATGGACCAACGTCTATGGGGAAGAGCCGCAACGTGAATGGGTGCATTTGTTCTATCAGGCCCTGGATTTCATACCCATGAATTGGTATACTGAGATAGAGCTCCACCATGGCATGAGCAAATGGGATATCTTGCACGAAGGGTTCCTATTAACCTTCACATTTGAAGATCATTGGTGGAATACTGTTGATGATGTGCTACAAGCAGTAAAGGCAGCTATCTTCAAAATACCCTAGGAACCAATAGAAGTGCTTCAGTCAAAATGGGCGACCTAGCTGAGCTACGCATTGGAGTGTTACAATGTACATATTAAGGAGGATGATGAGGATCCATGGAAAATTAACATTCCAGAAACTGAAGGCTGGTGCAAGGTGTGAGGACCATTGATTGAAGATCCTGACATCACCGCACTGCTAAAAATGAAGCAGGTAAACATTGGGACTGAGTTTGAACCAAAGTATGCAACGATCGGTGAATATTGGGATGATGCCACGGTGGATAAGGCTGTTGAGTTACTGCATGAGTAACAAGACTTATTCCTGACCAAGATTATGGACTTAAAAGGGATCGTTGGCGACTTAGGGATGATGAAGATCACCCCAAAACCCGATGCAAAGCTGGTCAAAGACTCCATGGCCGCTACAACTGCTAAGTTTTTGTTTGAAAATGTGTTGATCGGATTTGGCTATTCGAAAATCTTAATGAGTGACCGCGAAACACATTTCCTGAACAAAACCATCAGCGCACTCATAGAAGAGTTTCAGGTGTATCATCACAAAAGTACATTGTATCACCCATAAGCCAATGGGACTATAGAAGCATTCAACAAAATACTGGAGACTGTGCTAACCAAAGTGTGCAACACACAGTGAAGTGATTAGGACCTGCACGTACATGCAGTGCTATTGGCCTATTGAAAACGTGCAAGAAACTGATGGGACAAACACCTTTTCAGTTAGTTTATGGTGTGGAAGCTATCATGCCAATGAAATATATCGTACCTAGTCTACGCATAGCAGCGCTCATGGGGATGACGGACCACGAAGATCTAGAGGAAAGGCTTGTGAAATTGGAAGAACTTTAGGAGGATCAGTTCTTGGCTGGTTTTCATTAGCAGGTCCAAAATCAGCATGAAAAATCTTGGCACGACCACCATATCAACTTGCGCAACTTCAAGGTAAATGACTTAGTGTTGTTGTATGACAGTAAGTTTGAAAAATTTCCTTTAAAATTCATAATAAATTGGCTGGGACCATACGTGGTTAAGGAGGTTATAGATGGAGGCATGATCCAGATAGTCAAAATAAATGAAGAATTCTTCCCAGGCAAAGTGAAAGGCAGCCGCTTGAAGCCCTACACGAGTGGTCTGGTTATCTGATTAGCTAGTCGAAGCATAGTCTTCACACTCTGAGGAGTCAGACAAAGGAACGGGACTATAAACATATGCAACAAATACCGGTATAGATGTATGGAAACAATTCAGACACAGAGATCTCAGAAAAAGCAGATACAATAGATTCAGCAAGCAGTAGCTCAATGCACTGTGGATCTCAGTACTGTTCGAGAACAGTTGGAGGGACTCTACGTCAAGATCGCCGCACCGACCGAGTGACTCGAGGGAAAGTCACGATGTTTGTGTTGGCGGCTTGTTGGGCATGAAATCCCCCCAAGGCATCGGGCTCAAAGCCCAAGTTTTGTTGTAAAGACTCCATGAATTACGGGTGCGGAGCGCAAAATGTATGATAAAGTCACAGGGTTGTCCGCCCTAGTCTTGTAATGTAATGTCAACCTACCATGGTCCGCGAACCATGGGATTATAAAAATAGAGCGAGGCTATAAGTGTAAAAGACAATGAAGTAATAGATGGAAAGGTAGAAGCAAAGTAGAAGTAGAGAGCAAGAGCCTAAATGTGTCTTGTGTCATGGGGTAGGAGAAGGCTCTATAGTTGAGTGCGTAGAGGCCTAGTAGTCCGTAGCTAAGTGCATGGACCCCTACAGCTGAGTGCGCAGGGTAGAGTCAAGTCTGTAACTGAGAAAGAGAATAATAAAGAGATTTTTTATCTTAATTATGTGTATCTATTCTTGGGTTATTACATGTTTGATATAAATTGCAAATGTACTGTTTATTTACTCTACGCACTTGTATGAATGATTTAGATTTCTAAGTATACTTTACACATGCAAGTAAGCTAAGTTAGTTAACTAACAACGGAATACTAGTATAGGCTTGGGTAATAACAACATTCGACCCTCGAGTAGGGCTACGCGAAGGCAACATCTCAGGTTGCGATGTACGGGTAAGTGTGTGTAGCGACGTGCACACAGGGTCGAACCACAGACCACTTGAAACTCATTAGACATCTCGAGGGTACAGAAACCTAGTTTCTGCACTCTCCCATACTACTTCGGGTGATACCTCAGTTTGCATTCCGCAGAATGTTTCTGAAAGGGCCAGTAATACTGGGATTTGTTTGGCTAAATTACATATGAACCTGGGCCAGGCTCCAACAAGCCAACAATATATATATATATATATATATATATTTCAAAAACTCATTTTCTTCAATAAGAAAATAAATAAGGATATAATTCTCAAATTTGATTAGCCATTTCCTATGTAGCTTTATTGTTCCCAAAGTGTTTCCATTGCACCTTAACCTTCTCTATTTCTTAGTTGTAAAGCATGAGTTGTTTATGCTGCAATATTCATTGTGGCTTTGGCTAGAACTCTCCCTCTAGTTCCACCAATAATACAAACCAATCAATTACATGATCAACATCCTGCACATGTCTCATAAGTAGTGAAAGATGGAAAACATTATAGACTTTCACTCTTGGTGGCAGTGCAAGCATACCCACTATTCCAATCCTCTTCAGGATCTCAAAAGGCCCACAATCCTAAGGTTCCAACTTGGCACATGACCCAATCCTCAAGGATCTCCTCTTGGGCTTGATGTGAAAATACACATGCTCCCCAACCTAAAACTCCTTGAATTCTCTATGTTGGTATGCATAACTCTTCTACCTACCATGTGATTCCTTCAAATTTCTTTTAATAACATACATCTCCTGCTCCATATTAGCCAACATATCTGGTCCAATCAACAACATTTTCACTAGATTACTCTAGGTGATAGGAGTATTGCAACTCCACCCACAGAGAGCCTCAAATGGACTCATTTTCAAGGAAACTTAATACCCATTATTATAAGAAAACTCCACCAATGTAATATACTCCTCCCACTCCCTCAATTGATGCATGACATACATCCTCAACATATCCTCAAGAATCATGTTAACCCTCTCTGTCTCTCCATATGTTTGTGGATGATAAGTTGTACTGAAGGCTAACTCTATCCCTAAGCCAGAAAAAAAATCCTTCCGAACCTTGGAAGCGAACTTGGCATCTTTGTTTGATATAATCTTCTTGGGAACTCCATGCAACCTCACTATCTCCCTAATGATGATCTAAGTTACCTCACTAGCTGAATTAGTAGACTTCACTGCGATGAAGTGAGTTGTCTTTCTCAACTTGTCAACCACAACCATGATGGAATCATGATGCCTCGATGCCCTCGAGAATATTGTAATGAAGTCCATGGAAATGACCCCCAATTTCCATTCTATAATCGGAATAGGTTACAATAGACCAGCTAGATGCTTGGATTCAACTTTCACATGATGATAGTCCAAGCACCTTGCAACAAAGTCAACCACCTTATTCTTCAAATTCGACCAATAGTAGAACTTCTTAAAAACGTTCAAAGTATTTTGATATCCTGGGTGGCCTAAATATGGCTTGACATGAAACTACCTCAACATAAGCTTCTTCAACTCACCACTATTAGGCACATAAATTGTTATGCAACCAACTCAAAAAGAAGAAGAAAAGATAGCTCAACGACTTAAAAATTATCCTCTTTGAGGGGGGGACATCCTTGACATTAGATAAATGAAAAATTCTTGGATGATACAAATCATAATACCTCCTTGGTATATATAGGAGCCTAAGGGGTCACAATATAATTAGAGCCTACATAACAATAATAATGTAATGGAACAACAATAACAATAGTGGCTTCTATGGGGCACAACAATAACAACATGGGGGATACATGGGCACAACAATAAAAATCTGGGGATACACTAACAATAAAAATAAGGGGGATACACTAGTATTATAGGGACCTAACATGGCCCTCTCCTTCAAAATAATGTTGTCCTCAATGCTTAAGTAGTTTTGGATGCTTCTGCATAAAATTCTCATCCTCGCATGAGGAATCTTCAGCAGGTAAGTTCTTCCACTTAATGAGATACTATGAAATTAATCAATTTTGTAGCTATCAAGTTCTTGTTTCTATGACTACTTTAGGCTCAAATATGTTGTTTCCTTCTTCATCAGTGATCCAGTGGATCAAATAATGCTCAAAATTGAAACTATGTGATAGAGCTAGAAACCTATACGATTAGATAGATCTTGGCAATTTAAATCCAACGCAACTCGTTTCACTCAAATATGATATCAGATGCTCCCAAAAACGTGTTCTGATAGATTTGGGAAACAACTAAAAAAATTGGAAAAAAAGTTATAGGTGCACCCAGTCAGCAATCCATACATTGCCTGGGCCGCAACATGGCATGCTAACTGGTCCTCCATTGGCCAATTATTGGTCAACACTTGGCATTAGGTGACTAGTTAGTTACATGGTGTAATTCTATTGGTTAATGGTTTTGGTGAAGTTTCCCAATGAGGGAGTGCTACGTGGGCCAACTAGTGGCTACCATGTGGCTTCTTCATGGAGGCCAAAATTTGTTTGGATGCCGAACGTCACCCCTTGGGTTCGAACCTTGGACCTCATACCAATCAACAAAGTACAATACCATTGTTCCACCACATTATTACTTGATATATGATGAATGCATATTACATTTGAATGTTGGTGAATGGCACATTTGGGGAGGGGTCAGGCTATTCCCTAGCCCTTGGCCACCCCTAGGCCATAGGACCATGGGCGAGCTGCCAAGGGCTAGGGCCTAGCCCAACCCTCATAGCTTGCAGCACAACCCAATACACATCCATATGCCCAAAAATTTAACGCAGCTGTAAACCATGGCACAAAGGGGTAAGGGGGTCAGCCCCAGGCCATATGACCTCGTAATGAGACCACTAGCACGTGTAGAGAAGGGGACTAACCCACATTCATATGTGTTGTATGGAACCAAGAGCGTGCACCATATGGGGGCCAAACAACACCTTAAAAATTTGACACCCTATGTGGTCATATGGTCGTCACGCGTCCAGGATTTTCAGGACCAGGGCTTAATGGAACCTTTAATGGTCCTACACTTTCGCTCACCGGGCATGGTTTTTTCCAGGTTTGGTGCGACAATTCTGCATTTGGGGTTCTCGAGCTAGTTTGAGGCTTAATTGTAGGATGGTTAGCTGCATAAGTTGGGAAAAGGATGAAACAAGCATAACTTTCTCGAGTTTTGGCCAAATGAGGTGCAAAACAGAACCAAAACATGGGTTTTTGATGGTGTTGGATCCATTGGAGACAAAATTTTTGATATTTGAGTAGTATAAATAATGTAAACACACTTTTGAGCATTTTTAATGAAAGAAGCCCTACATTGGAAGTTGGACCAGAAGATGTAGCTCAAGAGAGGGGTGAACTCATTTATCATGCTTGTGCTATGTGTTTTAGATATCCTAGTTTTTTCTATGTTTGGCTGTAAAATTTGGTTTAAATTTACTTGTTTATGTGTTTAGTAAGTTGATCCTCTACCCATTACACATATAAATATAACTTTCAAATTGTTTAAAATATTCACGTTTACACATTTAGATCATTTTTTGTATCTTAGCAACAGGTTTTGTGAAGATTTGATTTGTTTGCAAGTGTTTTTATGATGCTTACAAGTTTGAAGCTCAAGAGAGGAGAAGGACAATTGGTGGAGTTAAGATCTAAAATTGTTTCAAGGAGAACAAACATTACTCAAGCTTCAATATTCATGGTACATGAATAAGGTCCCGGAGAGATGTTTGAAGATGAGAAGACTTTTAGAAAAGCATTATTTGAGATTTCAAATATGGTTAAAGTTCTATATGAGGAGAGGAATTCCAAACTTTATGGAGACAAATCAAAACCTCATGGAGGAAAATGAGACAAACATCCAAAAGGGAATGGAGGGAATGTTGACAACCCACCTTCACCTCCATCATCATCCTCATCTCCATCTTCCTCCTCATCTTCAACTTCTTCTACCCTTTCACAAACACATCCAAAATCCCAAAAAAGTCATGGTAAAACTCCTTTGCTTAAGCTTAATATTAAGTTTGAACTGACTATGTACAATGGAGAGGTAAATGGAGAAAGATTAGATAATTGGATTTGTCAGATTGAAGTGTATTGCAAGATACAAAGAATCAAAGATGATGAAACCAAGATTTAGCTTGCTTCTCTTAGATTGGAAGGTGCAACACTAATTTGGTGGGAAGCCAAAACTCAAGAGGACATGAAGAAACATGGTAAGGTTTTATCCTCTTGGAATGATTTTTGTGTTACAATAAGAAGTCAATTTTATACATTAGCATACATGTAGAAATCTATTATGGACTGGTAGAACTTTAGGCAAGCTAAAGGGATAAATGTGTAATCTTATACTCAAGAATTTAGGAAAAGAGCTTTGAATTTGGGTATAGATTTGTCCTCACAAGATACTTTTCTCAATTATATTGGAGGATTGTATGGTTAGTTGAGATATACCATTCTCAAGTTTAACCCTACAAACTAGATGAAGTTTGTGTTCAGGCAACTCATTTAGAGGCAAGAGGGAAAAATGTTTTTGAAGAAACTAGTGAGATTTCCTTTGAGTTTGGAGAAAAAGGAAAATGTAAGTTCAAAGGAAAGGGGAAGAAGAATGTTTCCATCAATATGGAGAAAGAAAAAATTACATGTAAACATTGTTCCAAAGATGTCCATGATGAGGATCATTGCTGGAAAATTCATCCAGAAAAGAGAAGCAAAAAATTGAAGAACAGGGAGAAGGAGAAGATATCTGCAACTACGTAACATGACTTAAGTTCAAATTCTAGAGATGAAACAAAGATGAAAACCATGGATTTGAAAGGTAAGGACATTGCAAGTACTAGTTCTTCAAATTGTCTCAATGAAAATTAAGATGAAAAAACAAGAATAGAGCTTTTCCATATTAGAGTTATTCCAAAACAGACCAAGATAGATACATTGTTTGATAGTGGTTCACAAGAAAATTATATCTCAGAAGAAACTTTCAAGAAGTTGAATTTAGAAACCATTCCTCATCCTAAGACTTATCCTTTAGGTTGGATACGTGTCAATGCAAAATTGCAGGTGACAAAAATATGTAAATTGAAATTTGCAATCACTGCAAACTTTCTAGATGAGGTAGAGCTTGATGTAATTCCAATTGATATATGTGATATTATTTTGGGAAGGCCATATCTATATGATAGGAGAGGTATTTTTCATCACCATGAGAACACATATCATTTGTTCAAGAATCGGATTGAGTAAATTGTTAGAGAACACAACAAGAAGTTGAATGCATCTCTTGTAAATGCGAGACAAATGAAGAGGATTGTTAATGCTAGTCAGAACTTTGCATTCTTAATGATAAAACATGAAGGTGTTGAAGAATCTAAAGCCTTTCAAGGAAATGGTTCAAGTTTGAAATTTGATTCCATTGATGTTTCTAATTCATGTGATAAGATTTTTTAGGAGTCTAACATGTTGCCTCCTTGTCGAACTGGTAAATCCCCTCTGCGGACAGAGGCGATCCCACTAGCCCAACACGGGTCTAGCAACAATCACACATGCTACACACAGGTTCCTAATTGCATAATTTAAAGATCGATCAGAATGATCTACCTGGAATCCAACGCTATTTGTTGTAGAAGAAACGCCGCTCCCGTCCTTTAGCTTTGGCTGGTCACTATCCTTACGCTCCACGTACGGACACCTGCACAAACAAAGGACAATCCAACACAAGCATAAAATCCAGTACATGCAATTATATATCGGTCAGACAAGATATAACTCAAATATCATTAGAAGACACGTGAGTGGAACCATAATGATAGCCGTTCATTATTCAATAAAAGAAGAGAAGGATTACAACCAAAGAGGCCTGACGTTGAAATCTCCTCCGACTGGGTCAACAGCTAAACATGCCTTGCAAAGTGACCTCCTCTCTCAATATTTTGGCAGCATAACTCCTCTATAGCTCTCAATTCTCACTATCAATCCAGCATAATCTTAGCTCACCTTAGCTCTCACAAAAACTTGTTGGTTCAATGCAGGGTGACAGTCATTTATAGATGGAGGAGGAGGAAGTATGCATTATATCCGGATACCTACTGAATATTTGGCATTGTCCTAGAATAGCCTTTGAACTGGGTTGTCATGGATAAAAAAGACGACACTCGACCACTTCCATGGGATTTTTCCCCAGAGAACTGCATGAGCAATGGAGGAAAAAACACTTCAGTGCGCGCTGGCCAAAAATCATCACTAATTTTGGGTGGCGCGGGCTTTGTTCTGTGACAAAGCATCCATGGGCGCGCCCTCTTTGGAGGAACTGAGCCATTGGCGCGGGTTAGACACTGTGGACCCGCGATAATGGAAAAAGGGCATTTTTTAGGGCTAATCTTCAAAAGGTGTCTTCAGGGATTTTGAAGTTCATACTTAGGAGAATCCAATGAAAGTGTTTTTAAGTTGTGTTACTGGTCACAGGTCCATAAATGTGTCCTCCAGTGTGCGAAAGCAGGGGTAACAAGGTCGGTGACCAATGGTGACAAATTACTGCGTAACACCCACGCTCTTACGAATTGAATGGGCTACTGATATGAATGGGGTAATCAATTTGAAGAAGTGCAAAATGATCTTTGAGAAGAAATCATTATGCATAATAATACCCCTGGACCCTGTGGAAGGATCGCGCTACATGGAACTAGTCTGTGACTATGAGAGTAATGATGATCTGGACTCTATATATAAGATAACGACACGAGACCAAGACTGGGTGAATCCCATTACAAATGGGAAGATTACATGGGAGTGTGAGAGTTCCTGCTCTTTGGATTCCAACAAAGAAATAGAACACTGGCAAAAATCAGTTACATGAAGTAACTATGTTGAATTGCAACATGATGACCAGGTCACTATGTTGTGTATCATCAGAGGTAAGAAATATTCCTATTTATGATGGTCTAAATGAGGTAGATTCCTTTTTGGATGCATTTGAAAGGGAAGTGCTAGCAAAAAAATTGATTCCAAGCCTTGGATAGGGTACTACATGCTACACCCGCAAGATGGTGGGGAACACACAAGGGGAGTTTCGATGATTGGTGCGAATGTAGGAAAATGATGCGAGCATGATTTGGGAAGCCTAAGATGCAACTGACAGACAAGTACAATGGGCATAATGATCCACACGTGCATCTGGCCAAGTGGACACAGGGTTATGGAGGAAAGCCACAACCTGAGCAGGTGCACCTTTACTCCGCGCTAAAGTACTTGGTCAATAAACCTGTGTTGGGGGGGGGGGGGGGTGCATCTGTAGATGGCTTTTACTGTTCCAAGAATACAATTTTAAAGTTGTTGTGAAGCCTTTACTATTGAATGTGGGACCATATCACTTATCACACATTGAGACTAGGGAGGAACCTACTAATTTGGAGGAAGGATACTTGACACGCAGCCTTTTGTTGTGTGCGTCACGGATGGACATTTCAAGGACGTAATACATTTCCTAACAATAGGAACTACACTAGAAGGATACTCTGTCCAACAACAGAAGGAATTAGTGTTGCGCGCGATAGATTTCTCTGTCATTGTTGGAAATCTATTCAAGATGGGGAATGATGAAATACTACGAAGGTATGTACCTAGGTTTGAACGAAGTAGCATCCTCGCAGACGCTCATGGGGGTGTTGTGGGAGGGAATTATGCTGTGAGAGAAATGACACAGAAGATTCTATGTGTAGGGTTGTGGTGGCCAACCCTTCATCAAGATTCAAAAGCATATTGCAAGGTGTGTTACGTATGTCAGAGAACAGGTAGGCCATCGTGGAGGTATGAAATGCCTTTGAATCCACAAATGGCGTTGCAACCCTTCAAGAAGTGAGAAATAGTGATATGAAAATGGGGCACTTAGGCTTTTGGCCTAACCTGCAAGGAGACCTCCCACTTCCAAAGCTTAAATATTCCCAAGTCTTGTTGATTGACCAATGCGGAATTAAATGTGTGCTTGGCAATATAGGTGTATGCTTATGTCTATTTTTGATCTGTTTATGTGCTATGAATTGATTTTCTTAAACTGATAAATAAATACATATAATAGTAAATAATTGCAGCAGTAAAACAAACACATAAAACAAAAATTTAATTAGGAATTCAACCAAAACTCTTGGGCTACATCTCCGTGAGCTCTAGTCAACTCAACTAGGCTCTTTGGGATTATGGAAAAGTCCTTTTACAAGCTCTTGGCTCAACTCCACTATTTTACACAGGAATAATGGGCTTGGAACACCATCTCTCCCTAGCTCTAAAGCTCTCGGCTCTCTCTCTGGCTCTCTGCAAATGATAGCTCTTGGGATTTTCACTTGACTTCCAAGTGACTCCACTCAAATTCTTTGTGCATTAGATCTATGTTGTCTTTGCCTTCCATTTCTATGTTGCTCACTTTCACCTTAGCTTCCTCCTTTGGCTTAGCCTCCTATTTTTTTTTCTTAGTTGCACCTTCACTCTCTGCTTATCTTTTTTCCTTTCTCTGTCATTCTGTGGCTTTAAGCCAATTGACGCCATCTATTCATTTTCCTCTTCTGGGATTTCTGGCTCTCGGCCTCTATCCACTCAAATCCCCCTCTGAGCATTAGCAATCATTGTTAAATGCCTTCAGGTATGGTGGCCACCTATTCTGTAACGGAAGGAACCATCAATGCTTGAAATCGCCAAAAACAGTCGTTCCCTATTTACATAGAAAAATACATTAAAACACGGGAAATCCTAACAAAATGGCTCATATCAAACTTTAAATAATATAAAATTGCATTTATAACCTTTTCGGGTCCAATCGCATCGCATCAGCGCATACATATATGGCCCCGCTCCTTTGTATTGTCGCAATGTGATTTTGTGATGCGACATGTCGCAATAGCATATCTCAAAGTCTTCAGTTCTTTCCATATGGCATGGCATATGCTAATGTTGATCTGCCAATGCCAATATCAGCGATCATAATATCACTCGGCCTGGGGTCCCACCTTAAGTCCCATGCCATCATCACTACAGATCCGCCAATTTTGGCGATTGTAGTATCACATCAGCTCAGTCCTTATGTTATATCGCATGTCTGCCTCTGACTTGATATGTTGGGGATTGACGATTGGGGGTTTCTCCCCTTTCCGCTTAAGTCCACTCTTTTTCCATGGTTCGATGTGATTTCCCTTTATAAGGGTTTTTTTGCCCATTTTAGAGGAATTTTCCTCTTTTTCTAAAGAACATAGGGCATATTCTTTCTACAATAACTTCTACCTCTAAGTCCATTTTTTCCCATTCAAGTTGCAGTAGATTCAAAATGAAAATATCTATGCAATGAGGCTATTTCCAGGAAACTCCTTGGACTTTCATTTTCTTCAGTGAGGAACACTTAGACTTAGGAGTCTATCCAAAATCCATTTTGGATCACGCCTTCCCACTAAAAAACTTTTGGTATCCAAAATAATGACATACTGATCTAAATAGTAAATGAGAGTAACAACACCCTCTTCTTTTAGCCTCCACATACATTCCTTACATAGTGCCTCTAAACCAAAGTCTCTGACCACTTTCCTTTCTGGATGTGCTGGTTCTCCTAGGAAGAACTGTCTTCCTTCTTGTCTTCATGCAGAACTTCTGCTAAAATGGTCATAGAAGGTAGTTTGAACTTTTCTACCTTGATCATTGATCCAAGGTGGCTCAAACAAATGTGAAATACATCTTTTCCACAAAACTTTCATTTGTACCTATTTGACAAGTTGTCAACAACAACTGTTAACAACAACAAAAATACAAACAACAATTGGATGGCTTAAACTCCTGCTTCAGCAAAAGAAACAGATTTCACATCTTGTGAACACCTCCATGTCTTACATCTGCATACAAATGATGGACTAGGCAACAAGCCCACAAAACATGTCTTTAAAACAAATGACCCTTCAAGTCAAGCATGTAGAAAAGGACCATTAGGACTATTTTCAAAAGATGAAACATTTCATCACTATCTCCATCTTGGAGACCAAGTTAACTTCTCCCACGTCAACATTGCATCACATTCATGTCAAAGAAATCAACCCTACAAGTTAATTACACATACATGTTCAAAACAAGGAAAACATCAACATCCATGTGTCCATGCACATCATGCTTATGCATGCATTTCATCCTTCAACTTTCAATTAAGAAGACTATACGTTTGAAGCTGAAATGAAATATAATGTTGCAGCAACAAGGTGAGTCTCCCACTCAATATTTTCCATTCACCATCTTGGTAGAAACTTACAACTTGCATCTCATCAACAAAGAAATTCCAATACATGCATCAATAGACATACAATCCTTAATTGGAAAAGAACTCTAACCATTTCTTACCAATACCTTTCAAAGGTACTACCTTTGTCTGCACATCAGCATCATCATGTGAACCATTCTGAGACACATCATCCATGGAATCTTCCTTTCCATTTCTACCATCTTCTCTTTCCACTTTCTTCAGCTTTTGTGGAAGCATTGCCAGATTCAGAGTCCAACACCTTTCAGCAAGATGCCCTTGCTTATGGTAGTAAGTGCAACACATGTGCATCCTCTTGATAGCATGATTTGCCTTGTCCAATGGACCTTCAGCGCTTTGCTTCTTTTCCTTCAAAAGTTTCCTGTATGTGGCCTTTATCTTCCAACATCTAGAAACATGATGGTTATCCAAACCACAAAAGGAACATTCAATTCTTTTCCCATATCTATGTGAAAATTTATCATGCTTTGAAAAATTAAAAGGAATATGATTAGAACTAGATTTATACCTACCTCTTTCACCTTTATTGCCTTTGGGAGGAGGTGAAGCAAATGAAGAAGTGACTCCCTTTGGAACACCATAAATCTCTTCAAGTTTGTTAGAGTTTCCACAGCTCTTTCGTTCAAGTGTGTGCTTATGAACACATGCATCCTGCAAGTGATGTTTCAAGCTATTGCATTCCTCCTGAACACAATCTTCACACTCTGCAATACAACTCCTTCTTGGAGTTGTTCTAATGGTCTTCATGGCAGCTTTGGAACTCTCTCCATAAGACTATCCATAGCCAAGACCCAAATACTTAGGCCTTTCCTCAACCATTATTCGTTCAACAATAACTTTTGCATGCTTTCCCAAGCCCTTTCCTTCATAGCCCATCTTGGACATTAGCTTGGAACCTATGCCTCTAGTATGTTTTTCAAAAGAACCAATATAAGAATTCTCAGAAGAATTTGAAGACAAACTGGAATGGTTTACCTCTTCTTCAAGCTGATACTTGACCAATGCTTCTTTGGCAAGAACGAGTTGTGACCCCAACTCATGCATCCTCTTTAGGTTCATATTTGCAATATGAAGTTGCCTCTCCACTTTCTACGGTCTGTCAAAAAGCAAATGCTTCTCTTCCTTCATGGAATTCAACTGCTCTCTAAGTATGGTGTTGTTCCTTCCATCCTCATACATTTCTCTCACCTTGCCCATCATAATGAACAATTCTTGCTTTATGTCTTCATCAAAGAGTCTTGTGATGCAAGAGGAATTTGAGGATACACTTGTAGAAGTTGTCATTATGCCAATGAACAAAAGAACTTCAAACAAGATTAATAAAGAGCTATTTAAGCAACCTTTTGCAACAAACCTCTTGTGCTCCAAGGATTTCTTTGAGGTCCTTTGGGATAGAAGAATGTCTTTAGCCCTTCTTCCTTCTTGTCCTTCCTAGACTGAGCTAGAAATAGCTTCCCTTCACCTCTGCAAACTCAAACAAAAGTCAATCTGCAAACAAGCATACATCAATCAGAAAATCAATCCTTGACTGCCCAAATGCCTTTCAGACAAGAAATCTTTGCTCTTTCAATCAAGCATTCCGATATAACCTTATTTGAAGGTGAGGTTAACCAATCTCAAGATCCGATACCACCTGATCTGAAAATGGGGCACTTAGGCTTTTGGTCTAACTTGCAAGGACCTCTCCCACTTCCAAAGCTTAAATATTCCCAAGTCTTATCGATTAACCAATGCAGAATTAAATGTGTGCTTGACAATATAGTGTATGATTATGTCTCTTTTTTATTTTTTTATGTGTTGTGAATTGATTTGCTTAAACTGATATATAAATACATATACAGTGAATAATTGTAGCAGTAAAACAAACACAAAAACAACAATTTTATTAGGAGCTCACCCAAAACTCTTGGGCTATGTCTCCGTGAGCTCTAGTCAACTAAACTTGGCTCTCTAGGATTATGGAAAAGTTAGTTTACAATATCTTAACTCAACTCCACTGTTTTACATAGGAACAATGGGCTCGAAACACCATCTCTCCCTGGCTCTTAAGCTCTCAGCTTTTTGGCTCTCGGCTCTCGCTCTAGCTCTCTAGAAATGACAGCTCTCGGGCTTTTCACTTGACTTCCAAGTGACTCCACTTAGATGCTCTGTGCATTAGCTCTGCATTCTCTTTGCCTTCCTTTTCTATGCTTCTCTCTTTCACCTTAGCTTCCTGCTTTGGCTTAGCCTCTTGTTTTTTTCTTATCTACACCTTCTCTCTCTTCTTATTTTCTTTTCCTTTCTCTGTCATTATGTTTCTTTAATCCAATTAGCACTATCTGTTCGTTTTCCTCTTCTCGGCTCTCTGGCTCCCATCCTCTGTCTGCTCAAATCCCCCCCTCTGAGCGTTAGAAATCATTGCTAAATGCCTTCAGGGATGGTTGCCACCTGTTCTGTAACAAAAGAAACCATCGATGCTTGAAATCCCCAAAAACAGTCGTTCCCTGTTTACATAGAAAAATACATTAAAACATGGGAATCCCAATAAAATGGCTCCTATCATACTTGAAATAATATATAGCTACATCTATAACCCTTTTGGGTCCAGTTACATCGCATCGACATACACACACACACACACACACACACACACACATATATATATATATATATAGCCTTGCTCCTCTGCATTGTCGTGATGTGATTTTGTGATGCGACATGTCACAATCGCATATTGCAAAGTCCCAGGGTCTTTCCATATGGCATGGCTTATGCTGACACTGATTTTCCAATGATGATATCGACGATCACAATATCGCTTGGCTCGGGGTCCTACCTTAAATCCCATGCCATCGTCACTGTCAATCCACTGATTTTGGCGATCGTAGTATCGCATCAGCCCGGTCCTTATGTTATATCGCATGTCTACCTCCAACCCGATATGTCAGGGATCGACGATCGAGGGTTTCTCCCCTTTCCCCTTAAGTCTGCTCTTTTGCCCTAGTCCGATGCGATTTCCCTTTATAATGGTTTTTCTGCCCATTTTAGAGGATTTTTCCTCTTTCTCTAAAGAACATAGGGCATCTTCTTTCTGCGATAACTTCTGCATCCTAAGTCCATTTTTTCCCATTCAAGTTGCAGTAGATTTAGAATGAAAAGATCTCTGCAATGGGGCTATTTCTAGGAACTTCCTTGGAATTTCATTTTCCTCAGTGAGGAACACTTAGACTTAGGATTCTATCCAAAATCCATTTTGGATCAAATAGATTTTGTAGGACCAATTCAACCCCAAGGAAAGATAGGCACAAGGTATATTATCACTGCGACGGAGTACTTGACTCGTTGGGAAAAAGCGTAGTTGGTGAAGGATTGCACGGGTGTGACTGCCTTGTAGTTTCTATTTGAGCATGTACTGACGCAATTTTGTTGTCCAAAGATCTTGATGAGTGATCATGGTAGACACTTTACGAATGAAACGATCAGTGCACTAATGGAGGCATTTTAGGTGTACTATCAAAAGAGAACATGTTATCACCCACAAGCTAATGGGACAATGGAAGCATTCAAAAAAGTACTAGAGACCACGCTGACCAAGGTATGTAATGCTCAACGAAGTGATTGGGACCTGTGCATACCTGCAGTATTATGGGCCTATCAGACGACATGCAAGACACTGACAGGACAAACACGTTTTAGGCTTGTATATGGAGTGGAAGCTGTAATTCCTATGGAATACATCATGCCTAATCTCCACATAGTAGTGCTAACAGGTATGATGGATCGCGGGGCTCTCAAAGAGAGACTCACACAGTTGGATGAGCTAGAAGAAGAGAGATTCTTAGCTGAATTTCATCGGCAAGTCCAAAAGCAACATGAAAAGGCTTGGCACGATCAACATATTAAATTGCACACCTTTAAGCTGAATGACTTGGAGTTGTTGCATGACAGTAGGTTTGATAAATTTCTAGGGAAACTCAGAATACATTGGCTGGGGCTATATGTTATTAAGGAGATTACCGATGGTGGGGTGGTCCAGTTGGTTAAGTTAAATGGAGACCCCTTCCCAGTAAAATTGAATGGAAGTCATTTGAAGCCATACATAGGTGGCCTAGCCATCTGACTAGCCGACAAAAGCACAGTCTTAGTGCTCCAGGCAGCTAAAAGGAGGTGCGGGATGATAAAATACACTGCCCAAGAGCTGCACAATTTCAAGACTGCGCAAAGCAACGAAGTGTCATAGTATCCGCGACAACGCAAAGACAATTTTGCTCGTGCACAGGTCTACTAGAAAGTGACCATTAGAGTCACTATTCATGATTTGATGGTTGGTTTCAGGCCAAATGGAGTGGTCGGTAGGAATTTAAGGCAAACTTTATGGGCTAGATTCTTGAAAATTTGCCACTAATCTAGCATTAATGGACCGAATGTGGGGGGAACAGTCGCATTCAAATTCAAAAGGCCCTATAAATTACAAGTGGTTGTCCAGCGACAAACACTTGACATTTTGAGAACTAAGTTGTTGCACTATCAATTATGTATGGACCTTCCGATGTTTGAGGCTTTGAGAGCAAGTTAAATGTTTGAAACATTGCCAAAGGAGATGTAGGACCTTCTGACTAGAATGATCTCGACACATATAGAAGCCGCACAAGAAATTACGGAAGTAGAAGCCTGAGAGAATGTTGTAATAATCATTAAGGTCCCTAAATCACCACAAACACCAAGACCTAAGAAGGATAAGTAGGCCATGATCCCGGTGCGTGTCTCACCCAGAAATCCACTAAGGACCAAGCTCACATTGTAGGAAAAGGGGAAGGCCATTAATCTGGAGGCCAACAAGGAGGAATCTAAAGAAATCCTAGTGGAGGAGGAGGATGCAGAGATGGACGTTGAAATATAGGGTGCGAACCCTATCACCAAGCTACCGAAAATCAGGGAACAATGAACCACTGATGTTACAGTAGTGACAATGGCAGTTGACAATGCAGTGGCAGACTAAATGCAGTTGTTCAAGCAGTCATTTGAGATCCTAACCACCTGGCAGGAGGACTCAAATGTAGAGCACCTAGAAATAGAGGCACGTGAGCTACAATAGAAGTATGACGAGTAAAAGGGACTACACAGATGGTTTCCATTACACCGAGGCTTGTATAGATGCAGGAGGCAAACCCGCTCAAGGAACAGGTGGATGCTGCTCAGCACAAGGAAGAAGTATTAAAAGTGCACCTACAGCCATGGATTAATGAGGCTTATACAATTACATCCTCCATTAAAGCAAATCTCACGCAACTGCAAGAAACTTAACAGAGGATTCAGGGTAGCAGTTCAATAGCAACAGCCACCGAGCAGTGCGTGGAGGAAGTTTAGCAGGTAGCCGCTCAGTGCATTGTTGAAGTTGCAGCAATCCAAATAGATCTGGGAGGTCTTCACGCTAAGATATTTGCACCTACAAAGTGACTCGAGGGAAAGTCACGATGTTTGTGTTATGGGCCTGTTGGGAGCAGGATACCCCAAGGGTAGTTTTGGGGCTTAAAGCCCATATTTTGGTCCAATTTTCTAATCCTAATGTAAAGACTCCACTTTTTTTTGTCACAAAGCACGTAGTTGTTAAAGAGTCATAGGGTTTTCTGCCCTTATTTTGATAATTTAATGTTGGTTATAAAATATCTACAATAAATAGAGTGAAGCTATAAGTAGTTAAGGCATCAATCGATCAACTAAACAATGAAGAAGAATTGAGTCATATCTTTGAGTAGAAGTCTAAGTTTGGGTCGTACCGTAGGTAGAGGCTCTGCAGCTGAGTGCGTGGACCCCTGCATCTAAGTGTGCAGGGAGAGTCAAGTCTGTAATAGTTCGGAATTATCAATAAAGATAAGTATTCTATAATTTCTACATCTTTATTTTCTATTTATGCATCTGTTACATTGGGTATGAAATTCACTTCAAATGCTTATATGATGTGCGAATGTGTATAATTGTGTTGATTAAGTGAATGCAAGTAAGAACATCTATTTACATGAATCTAATGAAGGTTTGTTAATAAAATAAGTAAGATACTTAGCATAGTTTTAGAAATATCATAGTTCACTACCCTAGCAGCGCGAAAGCATATCAGCCCCAGGTTAGGGCTGCGTAGAAGCCCATTGTAATAGTTTGCGAGGGTACTGAAGGGTAGAATAGAAGGATAAGTGACCTGCATGAAGGCAGGTATAGTTGGAATAAATCGACATCATATCCATCTCAACGGTGCGAAAACTTGGTTCTAGCATCCCCCCATATTGCTTCGGGTGAGACTTCAGTCCGCACTCCACGGGCTAATGCTAAAAGGGTCAGCAGTGTAGGGATTTGTTTCGCTAACTAATGTTGAACCTGGGTCAGGCCCCCATAAGCCAATAAAAAGATTATGTATGAAACCCACTTCCAGATTTTTAAACTGTGTTATGGTTGAATAGTATTCACTCCATCTTGGATCCCTATTTTTGTAATTAACAAATGCAGAAATTTGACCCTACAAAAAAGCAGTGTGTGCTCACTGCACTTTTTACCAAAGTCTCCAAATGAAGAATGATAAGCATGTACAGGTGTCTCTTGACTATTACATTTCCAAAATCCACTTTGTTTCTCTTGTCAACACATGAATTTGCAAAAAAAGGTCAAAAACCATCAATTTTTCACCATTCTGCCACTGTTTTGAGGCACATATTGCATGTCTGGAGTAGTTGTGGTAGAATGAGTTTTGAGGAGTCTTGGAGATGTGTTTTTGGTGATTTGAAGCTTCTTAGGTATATAATACATCCTAATATACCTATACCAACCTTCAGCTAAGCTCAGAGATTCCCCAAAGTCCTCAAAACATCTTCCCAAAGTTTGTTGTGCTTCTACTGTCACACATTGTGCTTCTGTGGAAGAAGCCTATTTCTGAGTTTTCATGGTCAAGAATCAGCTTTGGTCAATGTAATTAGTCTTTTAATGATTTTATGTGATGTAATTAATTATTCTAGTGATGGTTGGAGTTAATTTCCTTGTAATCGATGCTTTCAAAGTCAAACTAAGTCAGTTAGTGTAAAAAGGGAATTGGTTTCTAATCTCCCTAGGTTTTAGCATGGTTGGAGAGAGTCTTGTAATCAATTCCTAGAAGGTAGGATTCGACCCCTAAGAGGGGGAATGGTTTTTTTCATCTATATGTAGACTAAATGAAGTCAAAATAGGGTTTTTATTCTTGAAGCTCATCCCTTAGACTAGTGTACTAGACATTTTTGCAGAAATACATGATGTTGCAACTATTTTTATGGGATTCTTGTGATGTGCTTCGTGACACTATTTTTCTCCAGTTTTCTTTATAAATTTGATGATTAAGTATTTCCAGTATCCATCTATATTCTTCTGTTTATTATCTCTTAAGTTTTAAAGTAGATTTCATGATCATATGCTATGTTTTGTTTGAGATTTTCATATAAGTGTTTTTTCTTCTAAGCAAATGAATTCATACCTATATGCTCATTTTTCTCCTTATTTTCCCCTTATCATACTACAAGATTCACTTTGTTCCATTCATTACACCAACCTTTCCTCATTCTATATATGCAACTGATCATTTGGGATACTTAACCTAGTTCTTATGTCCAGCAAAACCTAAAATCAAACCCTATTGTGCCAAATACGTAGCCTAAAATCCATATATTATCTAGTCACTTGAATTGACTGTGAGGTTGTTTTAGAGAGAGCCCTCTCTGAGTTGGTAGGGCTAGTTTCCAAGTCCAAAGTGGTATGAGGTTAGCTCCTTGGCTTCCTTTCTCAGCCTTGGGAAAAGTAGGGAGTCTTAACACCTCCTATGCCAATGTCGAAAAATAATTTGTTCTAGATGAAGCTGACTATGAACAAGGTAATGAAAAATAGATGATGAATACCAACAATAATATGTAGTTCCATATCTTCGTTCTCAGTGACAATATTAAAGGTGGTTGTGCCAGGTTCATTCGAACGAAAATATCACGAGTTGTTGCTTGGAGATGATGTAGAAGAATTTGTAGTTTGACCAAGAACAACCAAGTTTTGAATTTTAAAAGAACTAAAATTATCATCTAAGAAGGGATCAAGCATATGCCAGAAGAAAAAAATTTGAAGTGTGCTTGCATTTGCTTTGACTTTGGAAGAATGACCATAAAAACATATATCATTTTCTGGTATCCACTACACATTTGCAATACAGCTTGAAGATACACCAAAGTAAACGAATTTTTGATCCCATCTTTCTCTCAGATATTTTGTAGCAATCTGAAGAGGTTTAATATATCCATTTGAGTTTTTATGTTTAACCAAGACATGTTGCTTTGAAACCAATAATGTTTTTAAAAAACTCTCCTAAGGTTTTGATCCAAATCCATTATTTTTTCGGTAAATGAACTCCACAAAATCCAAGTACGAAATTTGATGACTATAAAACATAATTTAAGCTTTGAAACTATTATCACGAGTCATCCATAGCTTGCAAGGCATTTTGCAAAAACTAGACATTGGAAGAACTAGAAAATTCTACTAAACCATCCATAATTTAAAAAATTTGTTTGCATGAAAATCAATTGCGACCCTTCTACCAAAAAACTAGATCTAAGATTTTAAAAATTCACCTTCATTCGTTGAGAATGTACATTTAAAATTTGTTGTCTAAAAACCTGATGTTTTTTACCACAAGTGAACCAACATATGTATCTTTTCCAACTCCAATACTTTTCTAAAGAGTGATATTTATTAAAAGCGAGTGTTGCAGTATTTGCAAAGTTCCATGGGATTGAATTATGGATAGTTTACATTCTCTAGAAAATGTCGCGCTATGGAAAAAAAATTCAAGTTGCTGGAAGATTTGTGACCATATATCACAATATAATAAAGATAATAGCATTCATGCATGAAATAGAGAATCCCTACAATGAGAATTCCTTTATGCATAATGTTTCTAATATTTGAACCATATTGAATGGCCTTTACATACTTGCATATCTCTCATGCTATATCAATATTTCCATGGGGTACATCAGTTAAAATCATGATAGCCTATAAGAAAATATTCCTCTCAAATATTTTATGAAACCCTTTATGGGGATAGGTGCAAGGACTGATAATATTTTTCCAGTGAAATGTAACATGTAAAATATCCTCATCTTGTGCATATTTGATGTAGATCAAGGATATGTCCAAAATGGCAGAGTATCACTTCTCTTTCCAACCCATAAAAACTCTACATTTGGGTGCTTTTATGTGTTCATTTTAAATGTTTTCAACAACTCAAAAATTGTGGAGTTGCACTTCTACCTGAAAAATATATAACCAACTCTCGAGTAATTTCAATGCCCATATCACCAACAAAGTGAAATATGCCTTTATAATTAGTGAACTCTTTGTTTTTTAGTAGCTTTAGTAGTCCTTTTAGTATCTAGTTTGTGGATGAGGAAATTGTCTTTCAATAATGTTGCAACCTATTGTTACAAATAGTCAGATGTTTTCTTCGATTTCAAAAACATGTTTTCCCTTGCTTTAGAACTTTAATATGTTCCTTATCCTTTATTCACAAAGGAATTTTTTTTCATGTTATTTTTATATCATTGTAGTAGTTAAATTAATTTGTGGCCCAATACAACTATAAGAGTAGCTAAAGAGAGAGAAAAAGTATAGTAGTGGCAAAGATGTTGCTAGCAGTCTAACAATTTGCAAAATAATGAAATGTAGTAGATAATATAGGTGTAGAGTCTCAACTTTAGGTACTTATTGTCACTGAATGTGAAACTACTCGATCTATAGTTATTGACAATCCTTAACCCTGTTGTAGCCCTAACATGGCTCTGATTTTTTTTCCTTGCTCGACCATCTTTGATTAAATTAAAGGGGTTTTAGGTGTGAAAATTTTGTTAGAAACTATGGAAACTAAGACACTACTGGGGGTTGGGGGGGTGGGGGGTTCAATCAGTAGTGTGACCAAATTATACAAATTTTCAAAAATTATACTTGTCAATCACTTTAGCAATAATTCATAGATTAGGGATGATTAAAAAAAGGGAAAGAAGAATGTTTGTTCAAGGAGCTACACAACCCTAGCTAGAAAATGCAGCAAGAAGCTCGTAGTTGCCCCTCAGTAGCCTCTTGCTGCTGGGGCTTGAGCACCATGGACACATTAGAGGACGAAGAGCCTCTTTTAGACCAATAGCAAGAAAATATAGGAACAAAAAAATCTTTTGCCTCTCTCATTTCTGCAATGGGCCTGGCAAAGAACAAACCATCAGTCACTAAGTTTGTTAAAATATTGGAAGATATTCCTAAAATCTCACTCCCTCCTACCCTTCCTCGTAGAGCAGCACTTTCTCTAGTGGAGCATGGATTAGTGGGGTAGTTCACTGGGTTATGGCCATCACCCAAAGCTCTGCAAAAATGGCTAGAAAGGAACTAAACTGCACCAATAGATGGGAAAATCTCAATCAAGTTTTGTGGAAGAGGTTACTTCACCTTCCACCTTGAAACCAAGGAGGATCGAGATCTGATTTTTAGGAATGGACCTTATTTTATGGATACTAGGGGTTTGTATCTAAACAGATGGACACCAGATTTCAACCCAGAAATGGATGTTCCCAATGCCATCCTCATTTGGGTCAGACTGCCACACCTTCCCCTTCACTGTGGGGGGGATGATTCAATCAAATCCATAGGAAATGTAGTTGGGAAATATATAGATAGGTGCGAACCAAAGGAAAATATGCATGCATGTGCCAGCATCTGTGTAGAAGTCGATCTTGGTAAAGAGCTACTAGAAGCCATCAAAATCAAAGTGGACCAGTGGACGCACATAAAACAACTAGATTATGAACAAATCCCCTTCAAATGCAACGTATGTCACGAATATGGTCATTTTGAAAATAGATGTACAAAAAAAAATGAAAATGAAAAAAATGAAGACTCAGAAAACAAATGGGAACAAGTTAAAAGAAATAAGACAGTCCACAAATAACCAAATCTATCTTCCTCGCAGCCCTCCACATCCTCTGATCCCCATCCTCCTTCACCAAAAGTTAATAACCTTCTTGCTAGCCCTAACCCTTTTGAGCCTCTGGATCCTTTAGCCCCCCCATCCCTTGGACCAAGATCCAGATCCAGATCCCCACAATATACCCCCAATCCCTCCTCATCCCTCTGGTATCAAACACTCATACCCCCCCTTCGTAGGCAAAATCCTAACTAGAAAGCAGTCAAAGGAAGTACCCCCAAATGTAGAATACCAAAAAAAATCAGGAAGAAAGACAAACAAAGAAATCAGGGATGAAACAATAGCAAAGGAAATGGCATTAAGAACACAACAACCTATGGAAACCTTCTTAGGAAGGAGTACAAGAAACAATGAAAAAAGCCAGCAAAGAGGGAAACGAGCCATGCACCACCCAACAAGAAAATAATGATAATGGTCTCCTGGAATTGCAAAGGAATGGGATTGTCCATCAAAGAAAATGCCACAAGAGACATTCTAGCAAAACAAAACCTAGACATCCTTATGATTTAGGAGACAAAAACAAACAGCCAAGAAACTGAAAATATAAAAAAAAAAATAAAAAATAAAAAATAAAAAATTATGACGGGGAAGCAATACAGGCAACATGAACGTCAAGAAGTATATGCACAGTATGGAGAAAAGGAACTTAGGAATTAATAAAATACAAAAAAATATCAGCACTGGATCCAAATATATCTAATTCAAATCAGTACAAAAGAGAAGTACAGTGTCATAAATATATACACCCCAAATCACTACAAGGAAAAAGAGCAATTCTAGGACACTTTAAAAGAAGCATTAAAAGAAGTGCAAGCTGGGAAAATAATACTAGGAGGAGATTTAAATTTGGTAAGAATCATAGAAGAAAATTTTGGAGGAACATATCACATGGACCCATCTAGGGATATTCTAGAAGAAATAATGGAACAACACAACTTTATAGATATCCGACCAAACAATGGGAAATACACTTGGAGCAATAAAAGAGTGGGAAAAATTAACATAAAAGAAAGTCTGGATAGAATTATGATACAAGAAAACATAGCAGTAGTGCACAACTCCATAAAATAAAAAGATTTACATACCACAACATCTGACCATAAACCGGTGATAATAGTCATGGGAAAAATGGAAAACCAGGGTTCGCTCCCATTTAGATATAGCTCAATTTTGGACAGCAACAGAGAAATCAGCGAATTAGTCAAGGAAGCATGGGAGACAAGAGTAATAGGATCTCCACAATATATTTGGGAAACAAAATTAAAAACTGCAAGAATCAAATTAAATGAATGGGCAAGAGCAAATGAAAAAAAAAAAAAAAAGAGTTACAAAAGAAAATGGATAGCATGCAAACTGGAAAAGAAAACAAAGAAGAAAGCAAGCAAGATTGAAATCCAGAATTTTGTGGCTCAAGGCAAGGGACAAAATCACATCATTTTTCTATAACACAATGAAACTAAGAAGATCAAGAAACCAAGCAGAAAAAATTCAAGTCGAAAGCCAAGAGGTCAAAGGAGCAGAGGAACTAAAAAAAGCAGCCTATCAGCACTTTAAAAACTTACTTGCAGCCAACAAAGAAATGGCTGAAAGTGAAGATTTCTTAAAGCACACAAAAAAAAAGATCAAAATGCAGCAATGTGCAAGGATCCCACAGAAGAAGAGGTAGTGGCGGCCATATGGAGCCTACATCTGGACAAAGCCCCAGGGCCAGATGGTTTCACAATAACATTCTACAGATTTCATTGGTATACCATCAGAAAGGATTTCTTAAGAATGGTGAAGAATGTTTTCAAAAAAAAAAAAATTGGGAGGCAACACAAAATCCTCCTATCTTTCTCTAAACCCAATGGAAGAAAACCCCTTAAATTTCAACAGGTTTCGCCCTATCTCTCTCTGCAATTCTTCATATAAGATAACAACAAAAATAATTGCAAATAGAATCAAGGAAGTACTTCCAATAATCATATCTGAAAATCAAGAAGGATTTGTGCCCAACATGCAAATCATAGATAATGTAATTATTGTACAGGAAGCGGTTCACTCTAGTATGCTAAGGCAACAAAAAGACCTCATAATCAAACTAGATATGGAAAATGCATTTGACAGGGTCAGTCACCCATATCTAATGGTTGTCCTCTAGAAACTTGGTTTCTCAAGATAAATAGTGGAAGTCATACAAGTATGCATGTCTACTCCATGGATTGCCCCCCTCATAAATGGAAGGCCCAATGATTTCTTCCAAAGCACAAGAGGCCTTAAGCAAAGTTTTCCTCTCTCATCCTTCCTATATATTATAATGGCGGAAACATTAAGCAGGGCTCTGGAAAATCAAAGAAAGGAAAGAAGTATCACAGGGATTAGAATAGAAAAAGGAGTAAAAACAATAAACCACGAACTCTTTGTTGATGACACATTGCTGCTGGGAGGGGCATCAACAATAATAGCAAGGAGGTTCAAAAAAGTTCTGGATGATTTTTTACAGGTTTCAGGTGGGCTATTAAATAATACAAAATGCAGGATATATGGATAGAATAGCCCTCCCAGAACTATGCAAAGGATCTCACAAATCTTAGACATCCCTGTACAAGGAAAGTGGACACACTTCTTTTATCTAGGACTTCCAATCTCAAAAGAGAACATGAAGACAAAAATATGGACTAAGCAAATTGAAAAAATGGAAAACAAAATACAAAGTTGGGGTATGATGTGGTTGAATATGGTAGGAAGGGTAATTCTAATCAAATCACTCCTTGAAACACTACCTATCTACCAATATTCCATAATCATGGCCCTATCAAGTGCCCACAAACAAATGGAGCTAATCTTTAGAAGCTTTCTGTGGCAGGCGGGGAAGCAAGAAAACAAAAAATTTAGCCTGGTCAAGTGGGAGGAAGTAGTACTACCTTATGAACAAGGAGGCCTATCAATATGGATACCTGGGCTTATGAATGCAACACTGGGAATGAAAATAGTATGGAGACTAATTATAGGAAAAGAGAGCAGGTGGAAAAAGACTCTTATATCAAAATATACGGATGGCACCAGGAAAATGTTGCTTAATGGAAATATCCCAATAAAACAATGTATCCACGTATGGAAGCTAGTTAAAAAAAGCAATTCCATTAATGAGTAGATATATTTCTAAAATCCCAAGCAATGGAAAAACAATTTCAATTTGGGAGGATAGAATCATGGGAAAAGAACCACTTCAAACTCATCCAGAAATTGAAGACATACAAGAGTGGATGAAAGATAAAGTTTCAATACTTTACACTCTATTTCTCTATGGAATCAAAAGGAGTGGCAAGATTGGAAAAGCTTAGCAATTCTGGCAGATCTGGAAGGGCGATGAAGCAAAGTCAAGCAGCTCCTAAAAGGAGTAGTGCCAATCCACTTTGATGAGGAATATGCTTATCTCTGGGACCCAAGCAGTGGACATTACATAGTCAGGACTGGATATAAAATCCTTCAGGAACAACCAAATCAACAAGTCTGGGATTCTTGGAAAATAGCATGGAACTTAGAAAGTCTGCCTAAGATAAAAATGTTCATCTAGACTCTTTTAAAAGGGAGAATATTGACTAGTGACTGTTGAGGGATTTTATCCCCTAGGGCTTTTGGGTTTAACCCTAGCAGACTGAAAGTTGTCTAAACAAAGAAACATGCACACACATAGCCATTATGCTAGGAAAAGCTATTTCTAAAGTAAGAAGGACGTACCTCAGGTCCTACGTTTGGGGAGTTCCTCAAGGGTCCAAACCCTTCTTCACGTCCCTTTCGCTCCTTTGCCTTGCAAAACCAACAATTCCAAAGAATGCAGCAGTATATGGACAAAGATTTATACAAAAATCATCTTTATGTTATACAAGAAAGGAGTTAGTTATGAACTTTTAGACATCCATTCATACATGAAATTCAAACATTAACATCATTAACATAAAGAAGAAGCATATGGGGAATCAAGACGTGTTTCTTTATTAGACAAATAGAAAGTACAAAAAGAGTAATATCACCTGAGCAACCTCTGTAGGCTCCAAGCTCAACCTCCTTCTGGATCCGTCCCGCCTCAAGCTTCTAGCATATCTCCTTCCAAGACTCACTCCATGATGCCATAACTAAGGGATGAACATCAAATCACAAGGAAACAAGGGTTTCCTTTACAAATGGGGGAAGTGCAGAAGGCACAAGGGTCTTCAAACCTGATCAGGGCAAAAATCTCAGTATAATAACCTTTCTTTCTCTTCTCTCGTCCCTTAGGCCTTCCCTTTGATGTCTTTTTATACCAATTCCAAAGTAGTTTTTTAGTCAGGAATTGGTTGGGAACAGTTGAGGCCACGGGCACTAACAGCTGATCAGCAGGTAAAACCCACGATCTCCGCCCGAAAATAAGGAGTTTTATATTTTTTTAAGTGTTTTAATACATATACGCGGGTTGGGTATATATGAATCCGCGTATACACGTGTTTAACTCAGGGCGATGTCGCGTACAGGGAATAAAACACTATTTTTTAGATTTTGGACTAGGTCTGGAAGGAAGGGTTGCCCTAGGCCATGAGTGCAGCATCACAAACCATAATAGTGAGAATTGGAGCTATAACAGATGCCCCCTAATATATGAGGTCAGAAGGGGTACACGATGGCCGAAATATATTAAGCAAGTACATGGAAAGGAAATCTGCCAAAAGCCGAGGAGTACTTCACTAGAATTCAGCCTGCCAAGCCACAAAAGAAGATCAAAAAGAAACACCGTCTGAGGCGAGCATACCCATGCTTAGAGAAAGCAAAGCATGTCCGCATATCAAGTACAAGCGGATCCACTAAGTATACAAGTATAAATGACTGGGAAATACATAATGGATCATCTGATCATGATCAAACAAGTACATGTCTGTATATCACATATAAAACTATCAATGATGCTGAAAGATACAACGGATCACTGATATCAAAGACTGATCCCATAAGGTACCAAATGAACATGATGGAAAAGCATGGTACTACACTGCAAACTCATGTGCCAGCATATAGAATGTCGCCATGAATGACTGCAACATATAAGGTGGAGTGGTATCAACAAGCAGCAACAGGAGCAACTGTCAAGTGAACCAATGAATGTTGATACAACCTGAGGTCTTCACCAACCACCGAGGTACATTTCTACACCATGGGAATAAATGATCTGAAGTCGACCATGTGAGAAATCGTTTGATTACCGGTCATTGATGTATACCATTAATAAATGCGAGACTACTCACCGATAATGATAATGAGAGTCAAGGTACCCAGTACAAACTAACAAGTGCGAATAAATGAGTTGAAGTCAAACACCTGTAAGAATCTATCGATCAGGAAAAAATGATGGTTTCCCACTGTCGATAGTGAAGGATTTGCCACTAATGACTGCAAACCCCAAGGTACTGCCAAATGGACTCTAGATCTTTGCCCCAGAGCAATGAGTCGGAGTCGATAGGGAAAGATCCGCTAGAAGGAAGGCATTAAGGCATCCTTCATAAATCTAGCGCGAGTGTAACCTGTAGGCCAATAATGTGGAAGGAATCCGACGAAAAAAGATGTAGTAACCGAACCGAAGTACATTTCCGGTGTACACAAGA
>APFE031507210.1:52962-70355 GCA_000404065.3 Pinus taeda
TTGAGTGCTTTGTTCAAGGGCGACACGACTGACTCTAGCTGCCAATAATAGATGGAAATACTGTCCCGTTCCCGCTCTTTTTGGAATATTTAAATTTTTTTGTCTTTTTCTGTTAAGATCAAAAAAGAATAAAAGAATGCTATGGTATAGTGGAAAGAACGAGTGTCGATGAAACAAATGATCTAGTTCCTGGGAGGGGAACATTCCTATGCTCAATGCAGGGAGGCGAAAACTGGTCGGTGACACTCAAAGGTATGTTATTTCCACAGGTCAAGGTGCGTCAAGTTGCAAAAGTCAAAGGTATGCAAGTTTGATTTTGCAGTCGTCATGGTCAAAAGTTGGCTTAAACATGAGTCCAAGTGAAGCTGGCTCTAGGCCAAAAGTGAAAATGGTCAACATGTAATGCAATAGTACAACTCAACGCAAAGGAGCCTCTAGGGTATAAGGCCAAAACAAAGTGAAGAAGCTAAGAGGAATGAGTCTTCAACGCATAAGTCATGGCGGGACTACAGAGGACTCTCGAGCCTACTCAAATCAAAGCAGGATGGGCAACAAATGTCAGTGAGGTGCTAACTACGATGCCCATGTAAAGGATGACTCTACCATCGTGTCATGATTTAAAAAATCGGTGAGTGAAGATGGCTTACGAACCATAACACGATGGGATCAACCCTATGGCAGATGTATCGATTGATGGAGGCTAGTATGCATAATGCAATGGAAAAGTAATGTCCCTAACCTATATGCCAGTGAAAAAAACGATACCTGCCATGACGGGTCAGTAGTGATGGAACCGTCTCGAAAAAGTCGAAAAATGTCCAAAATGTCCTGAAAAGCAAACCAATCTCGACACTCCAAGCTCCGAAGTTAAAAGTGACGTGAAACCAAGAAAAATGAAATTTTGAAAAATTTTTGCGTTTTCAAAACTTATAAAAAGGATTTTGGACTCACCATTGTTACCGTTTGAGTTGGAGAGCAAATATTTGGAGCAAAAGGAGCAAATTCTTCGTGCGTCAATTTTGACCGTTCAAATTCCACAAAATCTTCTAGGTAACCCTTACACTTAGCTTGCAATTCATTGTGATTAGTTTTAAGGTTTTCCATTGATGTTTCACCGTTGAATTATTGATCAAAATTTCACCGCGGCATATAAGCGGGTTGATAATGTGAAACCCACGTACACGCGGGCCCTATACGCAACTGTGTATACAGTAACCCGCATATACGCCGTGAGCTAATTTAAATAAAAACTAACGGTTGAAACTTCAATTTTTTTCTCAGGATGCCGATCACATGGCGTGAAAGGGAACATGCAGTGGTTGATAATGAGGTTATGAACGATCCTCAAGCCTTAGATGCTTTACGAGGATGCGGCTTGCTGAAATTCTTCAAACTGCTGAACATGAAAGCCAATGTGCGACTGCTTGAAATTCTCATTGACTATTGGAATGTCGATGAGGAAGCCTTTATGATTGACCAGATGCCACTCAGAGTGGAAGTGGAGGACATATATTTTATTACAGGCCTCTCCCGAAGGGGAGAGGTAGTACAGTCCTGGGGCAGGACACAGAGTAGCCTCACTATAGAGGACTATGTACAGATATACTGCCAAGGACATCCCAAGAAAGTTGGGAGCCAGATCTCCATTTCACATGTGGAGAGTTTATCATTAAGGATCATCTTGTTCACTATAGCTCGAGTGAATGGATCATCCTCACTGCATCAGGCATCACAACTCAACATGAGCGTAGCAGTGGATTGTCTCGCCACAATGTTTGACTGGTGTACTCCTCTTTTGGCTAGCATGAAGAGTCAGCTCACTTCCATTAAGAGGGGACAGACCAAAAACTTAGGCTACAGGACTATTCTTTGCACCTTCTTCTTCGAGAGGATTCCCGCACTCCGACCCAGGGTAGCAGTTTCCATCAGCACCCCGCGCGATCCACGCATGGGCCGGTGGGCTAATCTGATGAAACGTCTGGGGGGTGGGGAGGTTCCTAGGACTGCATTTGACGATGATTTCTTCACCTGGTGGGATCAGCAGATCATCGCCGTAGACGACTACCCTTATGCCGGGCTGGACTTTCGAGGAGATCCTGACCTAGCATTACCACCAGATGCAGCGTGGGGCAAGATCGGTAAGAATTTTTTGATTTTATGATATTTTTGGATTTTTCAAATATAATGATGCAATTTGAAAAATATTTTTGATGAGATTCAAATGACTGATATGATGATCATGATCTAGACATTAGGCCTGTACGACCAGATGGACTCCCACGGCACAGACGATGTGGCCGAGGAGCCGAAGAGGTGGCTGTTGAGACGAAGAGGGCTCTACACAACGTCCAGCGACACCTGACGAGACTGAGTTGTCGAGTACCGATGACTGCTATAGAGGACCTTCCGGAGGATATGCAAGGTCATGTGGTTGGCATGCCACGTGACTGGGTTCGCACTTTTCGGTGTGTAGCCAATGCGATAGCTAACTACTTGGCCGCTCATCCTGAGTCGGGGCATTAGATATGCCGGATATGATTATGGGCATTTGAGTCCCAATTTTGTATATTTTTTGGATGACATATGTACACTCGAGATACTTTTATGATGATATATATATATACAGTTTGACTTTTTGATGCTTTGATTTTATGATGAATGATTGATGTGCCAGTCTAATGCTTGATTAGCGATAGAATCAGCTAACCAATTATGAGATCTTGGAATGTGCAAATAATTAATATAAACAAATGATCTTTGCAACAACCTCACTCTTAAATACTGGCAATATAAACATGGATCCCTTATCTGATAAATGTTATTTAATTGAGACACTATCAATTTAGAATCGAGATACACTACCAACGAGTCGATCCCATAGGAGATTTCCTCAGATAGTAAATTAATAATGGAAGTATACTCAGCCATATTATTTGAAGCAGGACCAATGCATACGCCTCTTGACACCATCAATTGACCAGTTGGATAATAAAGTACCCAAGTTGCGGAAGTGAGATTCCGAGTGTGCCGACTAGCACCATAGGCGAACCCAAAATAGACCAAGTCATCCATCAACACCTGCAATAGCAGACCAAAAAGTGTTGACATCACAAAACTCTCGATAATATATGTACAAATATACATAATATAAAAAGAAGCTATTGCTTAGCCAAATCTAAGCAAAAGACTTCCTGAAGTAGAGCCCGTGTGGGGGCTCCGCCAACTCACTCCTAGAGATGCTTATAGGTACTTTGATCGAACCAATCAATATACTTCCTTCAGCAAATAGCTGTGTTGGAGCCAAAGGGACCGTACAAACATCACTAGTCATATTCAAGGACCGAGATTCGATCTCATGCATAGGGGCATACAAATCTAACCGACGATGTAAAGCTTTCAAGGGTCGATCTACAGCCGTCATTGCTTCGAATATTGCTTCATCCGTTGGAAAAACAATGTCCGAGCAATCCGATGCATAAGTGGAATCAAAGATCCGAGAATAAGCCACATCACCATCTATCTGATTCCCGGAGGAAGGAGTAGAATGGTTGTCCGCAGATCTATAGATAGACTCACATCTAGGTTCTACCACAGACATAAAGGATTCTATTCCACCTGCCTTATCGTCATCCGATGTGGTCACAGATGAAGGTAAGGTTCCAGGGTCTGAAGAATAAGGAGTTTGAACAAACTCTCTCCATAAAGGGTCCCTGGAGGATGAAATTGTATCTATTCTAGCCGTAGGAGGGGGGAAATCAAACGTACCCATCAATGAAGAGTACATCTTGACACCTAAATTCTCAATAGGCGGATGGGGGTTATCCACTAAGGGAAGAGAAGAGTCTGAAGTTGCTCGAGGATTGACTGGAGAATAATCCAGTTGATCAACCTTAACGATTTTCCCCACATGAGGAAAGCAAATGACACGAAACAGAGTCGAAACAACGGCGTCTATTTCGTATACCCAGTTCCTTCCTAGGAGGAGATAATAATCTAGGTTAGCATCTACGACTTCTACTTCAATATTAGCAACCTTCCCTCCAACACATATAGGAAAGGCCGGGATAATCCCGTATGGCCTACGAGAATGACCATCAAACGCTATCAAGAGGGTTGGTGAAGGAACAACCGACGGTGATCCAATAGCCTTCCAACATGACATATACATGATGCACGTGGAAGCTCCCTCATCTATAACTGTCCGAAAAATATTCATTTTCTGGTAGGTAGACTTTATCAGAAAGGCCATGTGATGAGGAAGTGTCTTTTTGACATTACTCATATCAAAAGTGAGAGCTAAGGAATTACTTGGATCCACTGCCCCCATTGCCGATAGCAAGGCACTTCTTTGAGCAGGACACGACTGGAGAACGTCTAAAGCGGACATAGCACATGGACTCTGAGCCAGATCCTCCACAATGGAGTAATTCTAGGCTGCCCTAATATTAGGGTTGATAGTCGTGCGTTTAGCGGAACCTTTCCGTACCCATGGTATAGTCTCAACAGAAGGTCGCTCAATATGAAGTGGAAAGGATTGCTGCTTTGTCCTACCGAAGAAAAAGGCATAGATCCTATCGTAGGGTTGGAATGTGGTATATGACCACTTCCGAATGGAAAACCTTGGAACGAAGCCGACCCACTCATCATGGATGTGGCAGCCACGAACGGAGCTGATGGAATGCCCAATGATTGGGCACCAAATGGGAAGTACCCAGAACCGAAAGCATTTGTTTGGGAATTTCCACTCATGGACGGAATGGAGGTAGACCCAACAACAGACGTGCTAGTAAAAGATCCAAATAAAGAGACGGAGGGGATGGAAATAGTTCCTCCCCCTTGTACAGATATAGGAGGTTGTACAGTCGTAGCACTAGTAGAAGCCATGCTTCTAGTAGTGGTCATCGAAGGTAAGCGCGTAGCATAACCTGGACTTGATGGCCTATTCGACGGAGTCCCAACGTATTGCAATACGTGTGGATGACTTGATGGTAGGGGAGAATTCGGAGCCGCTAACGACTCTGAAAGTTCTTCTACCTCAATACTATCCTCCGCTTGTAAGGGAACTTGAGAAGGAACTGGTGGGTTCCTTTCTTGTTCTACGGAAGTACCAGGCCTTGCTTCAATACTATTGCCCCCGAGAGGAGGATCAATCCCCGATGCGTCAATTGGAGTGGGATGGAACCCACCAGTATTATTACCTCTGCACCTTCTCGGAGAAGGCTCTACACTTGGTGGCGAGAGACCATGAAGTCTTCGAGACTGTCTGGGAGATCGGTCAGCCACTTTGAATTCTTTGTTTAAAATCTAACTAAAGACTCAAAAAATTTAAAGCTAGGCTGACTAAGGGCACAGAGCACCCACTAAAAGTCCCTAAAGATACAGCCAATCAAAACAACTTCCAAGTATTTCCGCTCTGGGTGATTAGGACCAGACACTAAAATACGAGAAAGTGGAAAATAAAGGGCCTTCCGAAGATAGTCTGGGATGATGAAGGCCCAGGCCTATCAACGAAGGTACCAGAGGAAGTTACGCTGACCTCCTAACAACAGTCTGCGCCAGTGCAAGCCCACAAGCTTCGCAAGGGTGCCCTCCAGTAGTGCTGTTGAGAGTGATACAACGTCAACCTCAGGAGCCACGGGATTCCCCTCCGCAGCCACCTATGTAGTTTCCTAGGAGTGGCAACTAAGGACACCAACTCGTCACAGAAGCCAGGCGGAAAAGTCGTGAGGTAAGTACGGACAAGTAGGAGAGGGGGTATCTCTCTTCCCTGTCTTCACAGACCCTCGTGCTTAACTCCCAGATCCGGAGCTTTCCTAGTCTTCCTAACACTATTGGATTTTCTCTCTTTAATCAGACTCCTATGTTTTGACGTTTAATATGGCCTTGGAGAGTTAACTCTCCACTCGCCTATTCCAACGCCCTAAAATCCTAAAACTTGTTTGTGTATTTAACTTAAAAGAAAAAAGTTCTAGTTTATTTTAATTAGCACTTTATTTTAAGGGTTATTCTTTAAGTCAAAGGATGATGGAAGTGAAACTAGTGGTGTGTTTTTTTGACGCAAAAAAGATTAATAAAACTTAACTATATGCTTATGCACTTTGTCATTGTTTTTCGATGAAAAGTAATCTCCTACAGGGTTCACAAGGAAACTTATAATGAAACAAACTTTTTCTTTTCTTTTCTATTCATTCACACTTCACACTCAAAAGTTAACAAATCTATTTTATGCCAAAAGAGATGCAAATCTATCCTAATGCAAGACTAAATGCTTGATGCAAGATTGAGGACTACTCTAACAAGAAATGAAAGTTGTTTTTGTTTATCAAATTTCTTTTTTGCCACTTACAATATTTAGATGGAATCAAAGATGCTACAATTCGTCTAAATACTAAAAGCAAAACTCAAGATAACAAAAAAACACTTTCATTCAATCAAAAGGAAACAAAATGAAAAGCAAATTCAAGAAAGTGAAACTACAACTTTTCAAAAGGTTCACTTGAGAGTAGCAACAAAAGGGTCTTTTTTAAAATGCTCTCAACAACAAACCGACACTTCACAATTGAAACAAGCAAGAAACACTTTTTGTAAGTTGCCTCCCAACAAGGAATGAAAACTTAACAAAAAACAAATGTGCTCAAAAAGGCTTTTGACAATGGAAGGTAGCAAGGAAAGCTTTGGTAGCAAAGACCAAAAAAGATCAAAAAGACGGTTTCAAGAAAGTATCAAAATGACAACTTTGATGAAACAAAGAAGTAATTGGTCATAAAAATCGATTTCGTTAAGTAAACAAAAATTCACCAAGAAGCAAAGTTGAACACAAAGATTGATAACAATCTTTCTGCTCTGATCACTCAGGGTAGCCAAGATTCCAATAAATAAATCTTGCGTGTTTAAAGCAAAAAGATGATGACACTTGCAAATAGAAAACAAGACCAAAACTCCTTATAATTAGAGAGAAATCGGAGTAAGGATGCTTGCTGTAAAACAGAGAACTGATACTGACAAAGATGACTATTTAAAACTGATTGAAAGCACTAGACACACTCCTGAGACAAAAAGATTTATAAATCCTGAAAGTTGTCAGGTATACGCGACTGTATTCAGTGTAGACTGCGTGTATATGTGACTGTTTATGAGGAAACCTGCGTATACGCGGGTTCACTTCAGACAACAAGCATTTATACGCTTCTGTAACTAAACAAAACAACGTATCTAATATTTCAGGAAAAATAAAAAAGAGACTCAAGAAACTGGTAAAACTCAGAAGTCAAAAACAGACCAGACAATAACAATAAATCAGCAAGCTACTGAGCCTTGATAGGCTTGACAAACACCCAACTAGGAACAACAAGAGTGTTGTTCCCCAGCGGAGTCGCCAGTTCTGTTGCGGGATTTTATCCCCTAAGGCTCTTGGGTGGAACCCTAGCAGACTGAAAGTTGTCTAAATCAAGAAACATACACACACACAACCATTATGCTAGAAAAAGCTATTTCTAAGGTGAGAAGGACGTAACTCAGGTCCTATGTTCGGGTAGTTCCTCAAGGGTCCAAACCATTCTTCACGTCCCTTCCGCTCCTTTGCCCTGCAAAACCAAGAATTCCAAAGAATGCAGTAGTATATGGACAAAGATTTATATGAAAATCATCTTTATGTTATACGAGAAAGGAGTTGGTTATAAACTTTTAGACATCCATTCATACATGAAATTCAAACATGAACATCATTAACATAAAGAAAGAAGCATATCGGGAACAAGACGTGTTTCTTTATTAGACAAATAGAATAGTACCAAAAAGAGCAATATCACCTGAACCACTTCTGTAGGCTCAAAGCTCAGCCTCCTTTTGGATCCGTCCTGCCTCAAGCCTCTAGTAGGTCTCCTTCCAATACTCACTCCAAGATGTCATAACTAAGGGATGAACATGAAATCACAAGGAAACAAGGGTTTCCTATACAAAATGGGGGAAGTGCAGAAGGCACAAGGGTCTTCAGACTTGATCAGGGGGAAATCTCAGTATAATAACCTTTCTCTCTATTCTCTCCTCCTTTAGGCCTTCCCTTTGGTGTCTTTTTATACCAACTCCAAATTAGTTTTTTAGTTAGGAATTGGTTTGGGACAGTTGAGGCCACGGGCACTAACAGGTGATTAGCAGGTAAAACCCGCGATCTCCGCCCGAAAATAAGGATTTTTATAATTTTTTAAGTGTTTTAATACATATACGCGGGTTGGGTATATATTAACCCGCGTATACACGAGTTTAACTCAGGGCAATGTCACATATAGGGAATAAAACACTGTTTTTTAGATTTTGGATCAGGTCTGGAAGGAGGGGTTGCCCTAGGCCATGAGTGCAGCATCACAAACCATAATAGTGAGCTTTGGAGCTATAAAAATCATCAATTTATTAGAAATAAAGGAGAATAAATAATATTTTCCTGTTAGAGCATAAATCATCATAAAATAGAATTATATGATAAACCATGATTAATAATGTGATAAAGAAAAGTAAAAATGGATGAAATAACTGTTAAAAAGGTGGTCGTATTCATGGCCCAACACACTCCCACACCGAATATATTGCATGTCCTCATGCAACAAAAATTGAATATGTTGCATGTCCTCATTCAACCCAAAGACAAAACCCATGTGTTAACCAAGCAATAAAAAATTTGTTCATCCTAGCTCATGAAATGGATAGAACAAATGAATTTTTCCTTAATTAATGAATATTCAATTTTAGCAATCTTGATGAAGGAAAAACAATGAAGTTGCAGCAAAATATGATATAAGTGACAACAACCTTCATTAACCATTTTCCCAAAAACTATAAACAAGCTTTTCTTTAAATGTTGCAAGTAGATTTGTAATATATGAATGCCTTTATGATCCAAAAATCAGATCATTTTGATGCACGGTGTTAGTGTCAGTCTTTTCAGCCTTCCTTCAGTGATCAAACATGCTCTTACAAAGTGATTTTAAGGTGTCAAGGTCAAATTTTGTCATTTCAAAGAGTCTTCAAGAAAAATTTGGTCACTAGGAATTAGGTCTAGGGGTTGCTTTTACTCCTGGCAAAGTTATCCAAATGTCGGTTCATGTCACCATTCAACTGAGTGTACCATCATTCAGAGGGTTGTCAAGTTCCATTGGGTCATTTTACAACTTGTTCTTGCTTCAGTTGTGCCTATGTAAGGTCCATTTCCCTCTCCTAGGGTTTTATAGGTAATTTCTCTTGGATGATCAAATCATTAGAAAAACTTGTATCCTAATTTTCATACACTTTCCCCTATAATTAATCTACCTTATTAAACACTTCCCATCACTGAGATCCCCCAAATTTCTCATTTTTGCACAAACCCTAGTTTCTTGCCACAACTTGGCAATTTTCTAGGCTAGGCCTGTGTTTTGCCCTTTTGGACCCCTTCCCCTGACTCGATCTCTGAGATTCCACTTTCCCTTGCTTCCTAACATCCCTCCCTACTTCCCAAAATTTCCCCAAGAATTTAGAAGCCCCTTATCCCCTTCATTGCGCTTCATTTCGACAAAATCCCTTGTTTCACACATCGGGATAAGTTTCACTCAAAAGATGTTTCAGAGAAATCAAAGATGAATTTTAGAAAACTGAGAGAGGTTTTTGTCCAGAACATGCCAAGGAAGAAAAACCTCCTTCACTTTTTACACAGGTATAATTTTTTTGGAGAAATGTCAAGAATATCGTTGCCTCAGGAGAATTGTTGCACCTACAGGAAGTAGTGTTAGGAGATTTTATTTTTGACAGGGTAAATGAACTCCAAATTGAAAAATTCCACTTGGGTTGCAAAGTAGACTTCTATATCTTTCCAACAAGCTATCACAAGCTCAATTTGGGCCAGAACGCAAAATTTTTGCCACTCTCTTCAAAATTCAAATTCTCCTTTGCCTCATGTAAGTTTAAATCATCTTGCTATTATCTTTGGTCAGTGTTTTGAGTTGTTTGAAGATCGGTTGTAAGAGTATGAATGTTGAAAAACACAAACCCTACTCTCTTGTAAAGAAATTCCTCTTTAGGGTTTGAATTTGAAGTTTTAGAATTTGACTTTGGTGCCAAAACATTCCATATCTCACTTGTATTTTACTTTCCCCGCTACAGTCATATCATCATACAATGCCTCCCTTTTCCCTATTCCCTTTAAAATCACTCATTTCACTTCGTCCCTCTCCTATTTCCCTATATCCCATCCCTAAAACTTGCCATTTGTTACCACCTTCCATCCTTCATATCAGTTATAGGTTCCAAAATTCCATATAGTCAAGTGACTGTACTCACATCCTTAATTTTACTTGACTCAAGCATATTTTCTTCACTTAATCGAATCATGTTGTTCCCATAGCTCATTTTCCCACAGTCCACTATTCACACGACCCTATTTCCCAAAGTTCCTCCCACATTTGGCGTTTGAAACAAAAGCACCAAATCCTAATTCTTCATCTCATTCAAGCCAATATAGATTTTGCAACATCATGGAGGCGGACATTGATACATTATATGACCAAGACAAAGATTTCACCACTAAACTGCATAAACCAGGAGGACATTGAAGCGTCATGAAACACCTGATCCACTCTATATTTTGGCCGAGCCTTTGTTGGATAGGCATGATACATGATGGAGGGTCTTCGCTCCGAATTTGAGCAAATTCGGAGAAGTTTTTGTCATTTTGAAATATTTGGGTTTCAAAACAAATTTTTCAGCCATACAAGTAGTGCATTGACGCGCTTGCTTATGCTTGGGACACTTGCTGAAGGCAAAATTTATATTTTTGGGTTTTTCATGGTAATTTATGCATGCTCCAGTATGGCCGAATCATTTCATCAAGTTATGGATGATCAAAGGGCCCAAAAACACCATGAAAACCACCTTTCTGCCACCTTTTGCACTAGCAGGAAGTACCTCTGGGAGAATGAAGTTTTGGAGGGGCAAATGAGCTCCAGATTGGGCAATTCCACTTGGATTGGATAGCCAACATCCAGGGCTTTCCAATGAGCTATCATGAGCTCAATTTGGATGCCGAGAGTGCCCCAAAAGTAGGTTGAAAGACGCGCTACACATATAGCTCAGGCACGCTACGCATATAGATTTTGGTTAATTTTTCATTTTCCATCTCAGGATTTCGGACAGCTGGACCAATTTTGCTTGTGGATGAAATTTTTGAGTTATCTTGATGTAAATTTATGGTTGGCATGTAACTTGGACTCATTTTTACCTCTTCTAGAAGATTCACTCCTAAAAAAGTAAAAATCAAGTGTAAGAATCAATTTCCCTTCTTTTAGAGGCAAGTTGTTTGGATGCCTATATTCTAGCTCCTTGTTTAGAATTAGTTGGAACTGCTCCTAGAAGGAGGAATTCGACCCCTAGAGGCATGGGAAGGGGTTAGGATGGTCTAGAAGATGTATTTCCTCAGTCATTTTCAAAGGTTGGAGAGGTTGGACTCTTCGGAAAGATTTTGGCACACTATTGTACATATTTTTCATATTTTGGCTAACGAAAGATCAGAGGTTTTGCAGCACCTATTGGGGTTCTTGTGGCTTTCAGTTCTTGATGGTGTTTTCTCTCAATTTATTGTAAGTTCGTTCATGTTTAATGTATGCCATTCCCTTCTTATGCTTCTGAAACTAAATGAATGAGTAAATGAGGTTGAATCCATTGATTTTAGTGTTCTGCCTTTGAATTTGTTTAGTTTTACATGTTTTCACTTGTTTGGAGAGGATCCATGTTCTCCCTTGCTCTCTTTAGCTCCTTTTCATTCTTATCTATCCATACACTTAATCAAAAAGCATTATGACTACTGCCTACCTCGCCCCAACTCGAATTCTGTAAAGATTTGGCCTTATCCCCGGACCCAAATGTTTTTTTCCCATTTCTCCAACAAAAACCCAAAAAATCAAAATCAAACTTTCCCATCTCTTTACTAGCCTAAAATCAGTTCCCATTCTAGAGTCATCTCGCACCCTATTGCTCATTTTATCGAGATTGACTGGAGAGAGCCCTCTCCTATCCTTGTAGGGCTAGCTACGAGGCTGAGCGTGGTTTGATGTAGCCTTGAGTTTTACCTTATTTCAGCCTAAGGTAGATTTGAGCGCTAACACACGGATCATGAGATATAAACAAAATGGTTGTAGGTGAGAGTGCATGATTTCTGAAATTTTATGAACCAATTTATCTTGAAATTATCTGGGTGTGTAGTTCAATAATATGTCTGTGTTTTCCAGAGATCACAACAATTGAGTTCATAGTTTTTAAAAATATTATGGAAATCAATTTCTGCACTGAAATTGTATGCCTTAAATGAGAAAGAAAATAGAAAACATCCATCATGCATAAATGTAGAGCAATAAAAAGGGTCTTTTTAACTCCTAATTACCTTCAAATTAATTGTCAAACCATCCACGACTTTTTATTTCAAGAGTGTACTCAGTCTGAGGCAGTTATTTACTCAAGAGTAACGTTTTGCAATGTAGTGCTTAAAATCCAAATGTAAATGAATGCTTGGAAAGAAATCTAACTACAAAAACATAAAATCAAATGCTCGGAAATCCAACTATTCACTCTGAAATCATCAATCGAGGATACAATAGCAATAACTCATTCCTCGAGAGATTGATACAATTGAAATCAAACTAGGACAAGACAATCAATCTCGGAACAAGGAAGCAGTAACCAATGTTCTCTACAGTTGACAGCCCTGCTGCACACCAAAGCAATCAATAACACAAATAACAGAAACTGGAACAACAATTAAGAAATGGAACATCATCTACTTCTATAAATAGGATTGAACAACAAAATTCTATCCTACGTAAATGAATGCATCAATAATTATAATCAACAAGCATTGATTAGCAACCTTTGAATTGAATAGCAAACAGAAATGGAACAGCAGATTATCAAAGATAAAGTATAGAACAACGGATTAAATCTGAATGTACAGCAACCCAAGTCAAGCAAGCAACACACTTATCATTAAAAGGGACAATAATCTGAGCTTTGATACAATACGCATGAATCACAACTATAAAGTAACAACAATTGTAATGGAATAGTAATCCCGAATAAACAACAGTCACAATTTAAGAATACATCATACAGTTGTACCGGTTTAGGAACATACAGCACGGTTAATCTGTAATTGAATGACAATCTGTAAGGAACAACAATGTTGTATCAATGATCAAAAGGAACAACAATGCGATACAAGGTTAAAATGATAACATAGCATTCCTGTTGCAGATAACGATAGTATCCAATCAAGTATATATAACAACGCTGATATGTAAAACAGTAAAGTGCATCAGATTACTGAACAAAGTAAAAGAAAGAGATCAAACCACATATGAAGTGTAAAGATATAATACAGTAGCAGCGTAATTCACCAGTGGTTGGGCCCTTAGCCGCCAGCGGACGCTGCTAGGCTACTTCAGATGAGAAGAATGAGCATTAACTCCCAAATAATATATTAATCATCAAATTGTAAAATCATTACAACACCAAAAGCTTGAGAATTACAACATGCAACAATCCCTTCTTCTTCCCATCTTATCATGAATCCTTGCTTCTGAATCTCTAATTCAAATCATAATTCTGAATCCTTAAGTCTCCATCTCTAAATTCATCCTCCCCATCTCTGATCTCTATTTAAATAGAGAGAGAGCAGAGAGCAGTTACAATAGAGATAATTACAGCATGGTTTCTATTACAAAATTGGATTGTTTCCAACCAATTGATCAACAAGAATATATATTTCCATCTATCTTTCAACAAGAGCAAGGCGAATTTGGCTTTGCAGCTAGATTTGGAGGACGGTCGCAACAACAAATCTGAGAAACTTGTGCTCAAAGAACCCTGCGTTTCTCCCAGTACAAGCTGAGTTTGGGCAAACTGTTCGTCACTAAAATTAACTGGGTCCGTTCTAGAAAAAACCCATGTTCCATATTTTCCAAATTCTTCTTCATTTGATCAGAATCGCAACCGGAAAATTGTCACTCCTTATTCCAGCGAATTTCTCAGTTGGAACTTTTAATGATCAAATCTTCAATCTGGAAATTACCTTGGAGGCTAAAAATGGTGAATAATGTTACAACTAATTTATTAAAACTATCATGGATAAAATCATACATAATCATCAATTTATTAGAAATAGAGAAGAATAAATAATATTTTCCTGTCAGAGCATAAATCATCATAAAATAGAATTATACAATAAACCGTGATTAATAACATGATAAGGAAAATTAAAAATGGATGAAATAAGTTTTAAAATGGTGGTCGTATTCATGGCTCAACACACCCCCACACTGAATATATTGCATGCCCTTATGCAACAAAAACTGAATATGTTGCATGTCCTCATGCAACCCAAAGACAAAACCTATGTGTTAACCAAGCAATAAAGAATTTGTTCATCCTAGCTCATGAAATGGATAAAACAAATGAATTTTTCCTTCATTAATGAATACTCAATTTTAGCAATCTTGATGAAGGCATAACAATGAAGTTGCAACAAAATATAATATAAGTGACAACAACCTTCATTAACCATTTTCCCAAAAACTACAAACCAACTTTTGTTGAAATGTTGCAAGTAGATTTGTAATATATGAATGCCTTTATAATCCAAAAATCAGATCATTTTGATGCATGGATCATGAGATATAAACAAAATGGTTGTTGATGAGAGTGCATGATTTCTGAAATTTTATGAACCAATTTATCTTGAAATTATCTAGGTATGTGTAGTTTAATAATATGTCTATGTTTTCCAGAGATCACAAGAATTGAGTTCATAATTTTTAAAAATATTATGGAAATCAATTTCTGCACTGAAATTGTATGCCTTTAATGAGAAAGAAAATAGAAAACATCTATCATGCATAGCAATTCCTCCCCCTCTCTGAAGAAAACATCCATCATGCAAAATGTTGAGCGATAAAAGGGTCTTTTTAACTCCTAATTACCTTCACATTAATTGTCAACCCAGGGACTACTTTTTATTTTAAGAGTGTACTCAGTTTGAGGCGGCTATTTACTCAAGAGTAATGCTTTGCAATATATTGCTTAAAATCCAAAAGTAATTGAATGCTTGGAAAGAAATCTAACTACAAAAACATAAACTCAAATGCTCGGAAATCCAACTATTCACTCAGTAATCATCAATCGAGGATACAGTAGCAATAACTCATTCCTATAGAGATTGATACAATTGAAATCAAACTAGGACAAGACAATCAATCTGAGAATAAGGAAGGAGTAACCAATGTTCTCTACAATTGACAGCCCTGCTACACACCAAAGAAATCAATAACGCAAATAACAGAAAATGGAACAACAATTAAGAAATGGAACATCATCTACTTCTATAAATAGGATTGAACAACAAAACTCTATCCTACGTAAATGAATGCATCAATAATTATAGTCAACAAGAATTGAGTAACAACCTTTGAATTGAATAGCAAACATAAATGGAACATCAGATTATCAAAGATAAAGTATAGAATAGCGGATTAAATCTGAATGTAAAAAACCCAAGTCAAGCACGCAACACACTTATCATTAAAAGGGATAGTAATCTGAGCTTTGATACAATACGCATGAATCACAACTACAACAATTGTAATGAAACAATAATCCTGAATAAACAACAGTCACAATTTAAGAATACATCATACAATTGTACCGATTTAGGAACATACAACGCAGTTAATCTGTAATCGAATGACAATCTATAAGGAACAACAATGTTATATCAATTATCAAAAGGAACAACAATGTGATACAAAGTTAAAATGATAACATAGCATTCATGTTGCAGATAATGATAGTATCCAACCAAGTATATATATAACAACACTGATATGTAAAACAGTAAAGTGCTTCAGATTACTGAACAGAGTAAAAGAAAGAGATCAAACCACACATGAAGCATAAAGATATAATATAGCAATAGCGTAATGCACCAGTGGCTAGTCCCTTAACCACCAACGGACGCTTCTGGGCTACTTCAGATGAAACGAATGAGCAACGACTCCCAAATCATGTGTTAATCATCAAATTGTGAAATTATTACAACAGGAAAAGCTTGAGAATTACAACATGCAACAATCCCTTCTTCTTCCTATCCTATCATGAATCCTTGCTTATGAATCTCTAATTCAAATCATAATTATGAATCCTTAAGTCTCCATCTCTAAATTCATCCTCCCCATCTCTGATCTCTATTTAAATAGAGAGAGCAGAGAGCAGTTTCAATAGAGATAATTACAACATGGTTTCTATTACACAATTGGATTGTTTCCAACCAATTGATCAACAAGAAGATATATTCCCATCTATCTTTCAACAAGAGCAAGGTGAATTTGGCTTTGCAGCTGAGATTTGGAGGACGACTGCGACAACAAATCTGAGAAAATTGTGCTCAAAGAACCCTTCGTTTCTCTCAATACAAGCCGAATTTGGGCAAACCTTTCTTTGAAAAAGTTAATTTGGTCCGTTTTGGACAAAACTCATGTTCCAATTTTCCAAATTCTTCTTCATTTTCTCAGAATCTCAACCACAAAACTGTCACTCCTTATTCCAGTGAATTTCTGAGTTGGCACTTTTAATGATCAAATCTTTAATCTAGAAATTACCTTGGAGGCTAAAAATGGTGAATAATGTTACAACTAATTTATTAAAACTATCATGGATAAAATCATGCATAATTATCAATGTATTAGAAATAAAGGAGAAGAAATAATATTTTCCCGTCAGAGCATAAATCATCATAAAATAGAATTATATGATAAACCGTGATTAATAACATGATAAAGAAAAGTAAAAATGTATAAAATAAGTGTTAAAAAAGTGGCTATATTAGATAAAAGTAGCTCAATCAAATATATTCTCTATTAATTAATAAATGAATGAATTACACACATATTTATACAATCAATGGTCTCAAGATAGGAATTCTATCTTGGACGTACACTAGTGTGGTTGAGAGATTCTCTCAACCACACACTAATCTAGGATAAACTAAATCCCTATAATGTAGGAACAAACTCCTCACTTAGGAAATTACAACCAGAGACAAGTAAGAATTAATTATTTCCAACTCCCCCCTTAATGACTACTTGTCATGATAGTCAAATCCACCACCATCAGGGGAATTGCATGTACAAAACCTCCAAAAAAAACACAATCTGCCGCCCTCGGACAGATCCACAATCTGCAAATTTGGCGTTTCCAATACAGCTAAATTGATCCGATCTGCCTTTCCTGCAGATACACTTGAAGGTGAATTGGCGCGATCCTGAATGATAAACCCGCACCATTGGCGCGATTAATGGCCTAACAGACGCGCCAGTTGGCCATCCTGG
>APFE031507210.1:78135-94673 GCA_000404065.3 Pinus taeda
ACCCAAGAATAAATGATAAATATTAATTAAACAAGCCAATAAAATTAACATTAAAAATACATTAAATAATTCAATACTAATTAATCATACAATTAAATTAGAATCAAATTAAATTAAAGCTAAAAATCCATAAATCTAAAAATAAAGAAGAATAATAATACAAGTAATAGTAATCATAAAAACAATTAAAAGAGGATACATATAATAATATAAAATAGTTAACGATATATATCTATATTTACAATTTATATATTCGATAAGATTATACTGCAAAGATCACTAAGGAAAAGGAACAACAAAAATGAAAAGTGTCGTTCCTTTGGAAAAGGAACAGCAAAATGAACTGTGAAAAAATGAACAACAAAATGAACCGTGGAAAAGGAATGGCAAAATGAACCGTGAAAAAGGAACAACAAAATGAACCGTGAAAAAGAAACGGTTGACACAAAAGGTGATGTTCTTTTGAAAAAAGAACAGAAAAATGAAAATGTTGTCCCTTTAGAAAAGGAATAGCAGAAACAACAAAAGTGCACACAAATGTTGTCCTTCAAAAAAGGAACAACAAAATGCACAATCATAAAATGCAAGCACGCAAAGAATGAATTAGTTGTTCATTGTATTGATGTTGAGGATGAGTTACAGTTTGAATGATGCAATACCCGAAACACAAAATATAAGAGAAATCAGAAAAGAAACAACATTTTTTTAAAAACAATATGTAAATAAATAAATTAAGTTACAACAGCTATGATGTTATGTAAAAAAATGATCTCTTTGAAAAATGTTTTGGCAACAGTGACAAGACATGAATCTTCAAATGGAAATCAATTCTTCATTTTCTTTATTATGAATCCATTGGGTAATGAGTTGGATGAAATTCCTTTGTTTCATTTAAAATTTTTTTCAAAAATCAATCGTCCATAAATTGACCTTTATTTTCCTGAGACCTGCAAAAAATGAGTATCTACCTGCAATAAAACATTAAATCGTGGAGAAAGAGAGGTGCACGGGCTCCCCTAATCCAAGAATTATGCGAAAAAACTAACAAGTAGTTACTATGTAGAACAAATCCACGGAGAAAATAACAAAGTAAAATTTATCTTTCACTTGCGGGAGAGGAGTGGCAAATCATGCTAACCTGCAGTTTTTTAATCACAAATTATTTGTTTTTCGTCGAAATTGAGTGATTCCAAAGCCAAATGAGAGCTAAGTCAAAGGTTTATCTCCAATAGAAACAGTTTTTAAAGATTCAATGATATGATATGTCAATTTTAGTTAGAACAACTTGCATAATAGAGTTATTTTTTATTACTCGGCTTAGACCAACAGTTGATATTTCAAGCATAACTTTTTCGTTTGATGTCGGATTCGAATGATTAAAATTGTAAATTAAATTATATTAATTTATTTATCTCCAATAGAAACAGGTTTTGAATACAAGAGGAATTTATAGGTCAAATACTGTAAAGAAAAACCAGAAAGACAGAGTTTTAAGAGTGTTGATTTACGATAGACAATCAGTATTTTGATCATAACTTCCCCATATAATATCGAAAATGAGTGATTCAAATTGAATTGTAAACTAAATTCATAGGGGAATCTACCATTGAAACAGGTTTTAAAAATTCATTCATTTAGGCCTCCAAAAACTGACCGTCCCAACGTTGTTCCTAAGCTGCCCGCTAGACACCCTGTCGGTGTTTTGGTTCTAACTTTTTCGTTTCAAATCCAAATTGAGTGATTCAAACTGGGTTGGAAAGTAGACATCAAGGGCTACTTAGGATAGAAACAGCTTTTAAAAATATTGCATTTTTGTCCCTCAAACATGATTGTCCCGACTGTTTTTTCAAAAATTTCATCAAGCCCACAAGCCAAAAAAATATGATATTCAAGTATTTTTTCAAATTGGTGATAAAAATGAATATAAGTGATTGTATAATTTTTATTTGCAATATAATTCATCTGCATATACAAATGAATTAAAAAAATTATCACCGATGTTGATTTCGATAGCGTGTTGCAACAAAAGAAACAACTAGTTTTACAAAAATAAAAAAAATGTGTTTGTTTTATTTATTTATTTATTTTATTTTATCCACTATCCTAATCTTGTTTGAGAATCGAATATGTTTATGTATAAGAGTATTTCCAGTGGAGCCATTTTTGAAATAAGGCTTCATGTATGCACATACCAAAATTTGAAAAATGCATGTTAATGGATATTAGGGTATGAGAAGCTAACTTCCCTTCAAAAATGGTATCAAAAATTGTTGAAGCATAGAGTGATGTTGCAAACAAATGATGGAGTGAAACCAATCTTCAATGTATCCATTATTTTCTTGATTTCTCATAGCCATCATATCATGAAGTTCTTGATCTTTTAAAATGGTTTGTCGATGCATACTAAAAGAAACCTCATTTTCTTCCATAGCTTCTACAATTTTTGAATTTGAAACATTCTGAATCTCATTGTAAGTTTTGTCTAATGGTGCATGTGAGATAGAATGGGTGGGAAGTGTGGGTAAATTTGGCAGTTCAACACTGTAAGCATGTTGTACTGATTATTATGGTGAGGGTGTGGAATGAGTTGAGCAGGAAATTGTGTATGGAATAGAGCATTTTGAGGATGTGGATGACTGGGTTGAGTGGATGATTTTAATAGGAAAACAAGATGTTGTGAAAGAGTTGGTGAATAATATGGAGAACGTGCTTGTGCTACAAGATGCGGGAGAGTAGTTATGCAATCATGAGATGAACCATGCCAAACTTGAGATTTGTGGGGGTTATATTGAAATGGACATGGCCGCCCTAAAACATGAGTATTCCATAATGGATTATGCAAGTAAGAGAATGAAGAGGAAGTGTTTTGAACCATACCTATTGACCTTGCTGCGGCTTCCCCATCTCTTTGATATGCCACTTCCAAATTAGATAAGGAAGAACAACCATTTATGGTATGCTCCTTTTCATCATGAAGGCAAAACACTTCATCAAATTTTTGATTTTTATGAACCTGCAAAACATCCAATTTTGAATTTAGAGAGCTAATAAAACCAACTTTAAAATTTTCAAATAAATTATTGATTTCAACTCTTATGTCTCCTATTCTTGTAGTAGATTTGGAAAACAAAGAAAAAACATCTCTAGGATTCTTACCAACCTTGGAGATTCCTCTTGAATAGCTTATGCACAACTCACAAACATCATCATATGATAACTGAAAAACATCACCTTTTCCTTTCAGATTTAAGAGTTCTAAAAATTCATCTTTGATTCCTTTAAGAAGGAGTGTTTTTAAGATCTCTTTCTCCAAATGCTTATATTTTGATTTTTGAAGGTTGTATTGAAATCGATCTACATAGTCTTCCAAACTTTCATCTTCCCCTTGTATCATACTGAAAATATCTTCATTGGATTTGCAATAGTCTTGGTACTTCTTCAAGAATATGTTCTTCATGTCCTCCCATGATTGGATGCAATTCCCACCTAGGCTCATGAACCATCGAAGAGCTGCTCCTTTTATAGTAAGAGGAACACTTTCAATCTTTGATCATTATTTACAATAATTATATCCTCTACAAAGTATTTCGAACTCAAATAAGAATGTATCTGGATCTTCATTTGCTAAACCATGAAAATTTGGTAAAGATAGGGGAATTATGTGCATTTGTGTCACTCCTCCTAGATCTTTGATAGGAAATTCAAAAGTAGAAATGTGAGCCATTTCTTACCATAGTAGAAGATGTTCTTCATGTGTTTATTCGAGGCTCCTTCTTCAAATGTTCCTGTTAATTGGTTAGTGAAATGGGTGGTGCTTACATCACCACTTGAGTGAAATCATGAGATTTGTTTTTCAAAATTTCTATTTTTTTTTTAGTCATTCATACAAAAATCCAAACATTTACCCCAAGTTCTTTAACAGTTCTATGGAAAAGCAGGTGGGGGAGCAGGGATTTTACATGCTCCTATATGCAGGTTCTTACCTTCTATTTTTAATACCCAATTCTTTCCTAACAAGCACTCATTAAATGCACACTACACTTTAAAAATGGCTACACTCTCCCCGACAACGGCGCAAAAATGTCGAGCGATAAAAAGGGTCTTTTTAACTCCTAATTACCTTCACATTAATTGTCAACCTAGGGACGACTTTTTATTTCAAGAGTGTACTTAGTCTGAGGCGGCTATTTACTCAAGAGTAATGTTTTGCAGTATAGTGCTTAAAATCCAAAAGTAAATGAATGCTTGGAAATAAATCTAACTACAAAAACATAAACTCAAATGCTCAGAAATCCAACTATTCACTCAGCAATCATCAATCGAGAATACAGTAGCAATAACTCTTTCCTCTAGAGATTGATACAATTGAAATCAAACTAGGATAAGAAAATCAATTTGAGAACAAGGAAGCAGTAACCAAGGTTCTCTACAGTTGACAGCCCTGCTACACACCAAAGCAATCAATAACGCAAATAACAGAAAATGGAACAACAATCAAGAAATGGAACATCATCTACTTCTATAAATAGGATTGAACAACAAAACTCTATCCTACGTAAATAAATGTAGCAATAATTATAATCAACAAGAATTGAGTAACAACCTTTGAATTGAATATCAAACAGAAATGGAACAAAAGATTATCAAAGATAAAGTATAGAACAACCGATTAAATATGAATGTACAACAACCCAAGTCAATCACGCAACACACTTATCGTTAAAAGGGACAGTAATCTGAGCTTTGATACAATACACATGAATCACAACTATAAAGTAACAACAATTGTAATGGAACAGTAATCCCGAATAAACAACAGTCACAATTTAACAAGACATCATACAATTGTATCGATTTAGGAACATACAACGCGATTAATCTATAATCGAATGACAATCTATAAGGAACAACAATGTTATATCAATTATCAAAAGGAACAACAATGCGATACAAAGTTAAAATGATAACATATCATTCCTGTTGCAGATAACGATAGTATCCAATCAAGTATATATAACAGCATTGATATGTAAAACAGTAAAGTGTGTCAGATTACTGAACAGAGTAAAAGAAAGAGATCAAACCACACATGAAGCATAAAGATATAATACAGCAGCAGCGTAATCCACCAGTGGCTGGGCCCCTAGCCACCAGTGGACGCTTCTGGGCTACTTCAGATGAGAAGAATGAGCAGCAACTCCCAAATCATATATTAATCATCAAATTGTGAAATCATTACAACAACAAAAGCTTGAGAATTACAACATGCAACAATCCCTTCTTCTTCCTATCCTATCATGAATCCTCGCTTCTAAATCTCTAATTCAAATCATAATTCTGAATCCTTAAGTCTCCATCTCTAAATTCATCCTCCCCATCTATGATCTCTATTTAAATAGAGAGAGCAGAGAGCAGTTACAATAGAGATAATTACAACATGGTTTCTATTACAAAATTGGATTGTTTCCAACCAATTGATCAACAAGAAGATATATTTCCATCTATCTTTCAACAAGAGCAAGGCGAATTTGGCTTTGTAGCTGAGATTTGGAGGACGGCCGCAACAACAAATCTGAGAAAATTGTGCTCAAATAGCCCTACATTTCTCTCAGTACAAGCTAAATTTGAGCAAACCATTCCTTAACAAAGTTAATTGGGTCCATTCTAGACAAAACACATGTTCCAGATCTTCCAAATTCTTCTTCATTTGCTCAGAATCTCAACCGCAAAATTGTCACTCCTTATTCCAGCGAATTTCTGAGTTGCCACTTTTAATGATCAAATCTTCAATTTGGAAATTACCTTGGAGGCTAAAAATGGTGAATAATGTTACAAATAATTTATTAAAACTATCATGGATAAAATCATGCATAATCATCAATTTATTGGAAATAAAGGAGAATAAATAATATTTTCCTTTCAGAGCATAAATCATCATAAAATAGAATTATATGATAAACCGTGATTAATAACATGATAAAGACAAGTAAAAATGGATGAAATAAGTGTTAAAAAGGTGGTCGTATTCACGTCCCAACATGTGTTAGGAAACCAGCTCACAAAAAGATAGAAAAGATAGATCAACGCCTTAAAATTTAGCCTCTCTGAGGGGGAAACCTCCTTTACATTACACAAATGAACAATTCTTCGATGATACAAATGACTAAATATTCATTCTATATATAGGAGTCTAAGGAGTCATAATATAATCAAGTCGACATAACAGTAATAACATAAGGGCACAAAAATAACAATATTGGGTTTCTATGGGGCATACTAATAACAATATGGGGATAATAGGGGCACAATAATAACAATAAGGGTTACAATGACAATAGTAATGGGGGAATCACTAGTATTATAGGAGCCTAACATGCCCCTCTCCTTCTAAAAAGCATTGTCCTCAATGCTTGAGTAGTTCTAGATGCTTTTGTATAAAATTATCATCCTCCCATGTGGAATCTTCAGCGTATAAGTTCTTCTACTTGATGAGATACTCTGTAATTGATCAATTTCGTAGCTGTCAAGTTCTTGTTTCTGCGACTGCCTCCGATTGCAATATGATTTTTTATTCCTCGTCAAGTTCTAGAAATATTGTTTGAACTGGGAGCTTGTCACCTATAACCTTCTTTAAAAATGAAACATGGAAAACTGGGTGCACTCAAGAAGCTACAGGAAGCTCCAATTTGTATGCCATAGTACCAATCTTTTGCAACACCTTGTACATACCATAATACTTTAGTGATAATTTATTATCCTTTTTAGCTTTCTTGAGGGACATTTGTTATATGGTTGTAGCCATGGGAATACCCAGTCACCTACATAAAAACTTATTTTGTTGTGATGTTGATCTACCTATTGTTTCATTCTATTCTGCATGAAGTTGAGGTTATCCTTTAAGAGTTGGAGAGCTTCTTGTTGATGCTCGATGTGATGTTCCACTGCTTGAACCTTAGAATTTTATCTTAAATATGATGTGATGGATGGTGGATGATATTCATAAAGTGCCATAAATGGGGTCATTTTTGCTATAGTATGGAAGGAAGTGTTATACCACCATTCACCTAGAGGTAACCATTTGACCCATTGTGTCTGTTTATCATATACAAAGCAACAAAGATATCCTTCCAAACATTTGTTTACTATCTCAGTTTGACAATCAGATTGAGGATGATAAGATGAGATATGAGCTACCTAAGTACTGAGACAAGAAAATAATTATGTCCAAAAAGTTCCAGTGAAAATGGGATCTTTGCTAATTACGATAATCTTTGGGTTTCCATGTACATTTTGCATTATTTCCATAAATTCAATAGAAACTATATTGGCTTTAAATGGATGTGACAATGCACAAAGTGTGTATACTTGGTAAGTCTGTCAACTACCACCATGATGACACTCTTTCTTTCAGACTTGGGTAAACCTGTGATAAAAATCCATTGAAACCTCCTCCCAACGTTGGCTTGGAATGGTTAAAGCTTGTAATAGACCTAGGGTCTTAATTGTTTCAACTTTTTTTTGTTGGCAAACCAAACATTCTGCCACAAACTTTTGAATATCCGATTTAAGGCCATCTCAAAAAAAAATCATTTTAACCTTGTGGCAAATCTTTAAAAATCCTGAGTGCCCTCCTAAGAGAGAATTGTACAATTCCATAAGAATATTTTGTTTGAGTTGGGAATTCTTACATAGTTATAAGTGATCTTTGTACCATAACGAATCATTTTTCGAACTAAATGTATCAAATATACTGGGATCTTGTCGTAGCTTTCAAATAAGTGCCCACATTTATTTTTCATTCTTCCATTCCTCCCTTGCTTCATTTATCCAATCTATTTGGATAATAGAAATGGTGCACAACAATGCTTCCACATCCTCATCCTTTCTTGATAGTGCATCTACAACAACATTTTTCTTCCCTTTTTTGTAGATGATTACAAAGTCATAACCCAACATGTTTGTGACCCATTTTTGTTGCTCTTCAAAGGATAATATTTGTTCTAAAAAGTATTTAAAACTATCATGAACTATTTTTAGCTTGAAGTGTCTTTCCATTAGGTAGGGTCACCATTTCTTAAGCGCATGTAGTATTGCTAACATTTCCTTCTCGTAAATAGATTTGTGTAAATACTTTCCCTTGATTGGACGACTTTTGAAAGCAATGGGTTTTCCATCTTGCATTAAAATAACACCAATTCCATTTCCTGAAGCATCACATTACACAATAATTTTTTTTGTGAAGTCCGACATAGCTAAGACTGGTGCTTGGCACATTACCTATTTAAGATGTTCGAAGGCCTTTGTTTCTTCTGGAGTCCATGAAAATGCATCTTTCTTCAATAATGCTGTTAGAGGTGCTGCTATTCTCCCATAATTCTTAACAAACTTGCAATAATACCCTATCAACTTGAGAAAATCTCGCAGATTCTTTATGGATGTGGGGATTTTACATTCCTTAATAGCTTTAATTTTTCTAAGGTCTACCTTAACACCTTCATGAGATACAATATGACCCAGATATTCGACCTCTTGTACTCCAAATAAACATTTGGAACTTTTTTCATATAATTGTTTCTCCTCTAATAGTTTGAGCACCCTGTCAACATGTTCAACATGATCCTTTCAAGACTTGCAGTAGATTAGTATATCATCAAAAAATACTAACACAAATTTTCTAAAGAAGGGTTTGAAAATGGAATCCATCAAACCTTAAAATGTAGAAGGTGCATTGGTAAGGCCAAAAGGCATGACCAAAAATCCATAATAACCCTCATAAGCTCTAAATGCTATTTTTGGAATGTCTTCAGTCTTCATTTTGATTTGATGATATCTTGAATGAAGATCCAACTTGGTGAAGTAAATTGATCCATACAATTTATCCAATAATTCATCAATGACAGGAATGGAAAATTTATCTTTAATAGTGAGCTTGTTGAGCTCCCTATAATCCTTACACATGTGCCATGATCCATCCTTCTTGTGCACCAATATTACTAGAGTAGAGAAAGAAATTTTACTAGGTTGAATTATACCAGCCTCTAGCATTTGTGCAACCATACGTTCAATTTCACTCTTTTGGGCATAGGGATATCTGTATGCCCTAATGTTTTGAGAAACACTTCCTGGAATCAAATGAATAGCATGATCATAATCATGAATAGGTGGGCGACCTTTGGGAGTCTCAAATACCTTGGAATGATTGTCCAAGACTTTTTGGAGATCTGGAGAAATAGATTATTTCGATGTGGGAAACTCTAGCGAACATAATTGTGCAATTACACCTCGTTGTTCCTTATTTAGAAGCTTTGTCATACCATTAGAGTTGATTATGTTTCCTGGATTCCCTGCAATACCCCTTAATTCATATCCCTTTTCTTCCACACAAAATTTAATGAAACGTTCTTGAAAATTAAAAGCTATTGTACCCAAGGATTGTAGCCATTGGACTCCTAGTACAACATCAACACCACCCATTGGAATGTAAAGCATTGGGCTATTCAATACATATTCTCCCATGGATAGTTTGATATTATGGCACTTTCTAGAGCAATTTATGGTTCCTCCACTTGCAACCATCACTTGACACTCTGGTGCTAGATATAGGAAGCAATTCAATTCCTTTGCTATCTTTCAATGAATAAAATTTTGGGTACTTCCCAAATCAATCAACACTATTATAGTTTTCTTCTTGATATGTCCTTCTATCTTGATAGTTTGAGGAGTGGTTATTCCAACCAATGCATTAAAAGATATGGCTGGTTTCATGTCTTCTTTATCTACGGTTTGTTCCTAGAGTATATCCTCTTCTTTTGACATTTCTTGTTCCTTTTCTTCCTCCTCTTTACAATCTATGTATAATTTATTCTCAGCACACTTATGACCTCTAGTGCATTTGCTATCACAACTATAACAAAGCCCTTTTTCTCTTTTTTCTTCCAATTTTTATGGCATCAACCTTGTAGGTTGTGGAAGGCTAGGGGCAACAACACCTCCATATTTATAGTTGTGAGTGGTAGGCTTCGTGGTTTCCATAATTTTTCTTTCCATTTTTCTTGCTAACCTGAATGCCTTCTCTAGTGAATCAGGTTCCCAAAGGAGAACCTCATGTTGGATATTATCCTTTAAAGTCTCTATGAACACATCAATCTTATGCTCCTATGGAATATCTTTTACCTTGATTTTCAATTTTTGGAAGTCCTCAATGTGCTCCATCATTGAACCCTTTTGTTTTAGATTTATCAATTGGCTAAAAAAGGTGTTGTTTTTTTATCCTCATAATGTGCTATCATTTATTCCATCAAAATTGCCCAAGCGACAATTTATTTATGAGAGCAAAGCCATCAATACCATACAAACTGATTTGGTTCCAAATATAAAGTTGCAATATGTACATTTTGTGTGTTTTGCACATTATGGATATCGAAAAATTTCTCCATCTGTAGTATCCATGTTCTGGGATCCTTGCCATAAAACTTCCTCATATCAATTTTCGGAACATGGTGAGTCTTCAATCCAACATTAGAGTCTATGATATCATGATTAACATTTATTTTGTTCTCATCGTGAGTTTCCTTTACTAACCTTTCACCATTAGTGACCATTTCGTGTAGCAACATATTCAAATTTATCTTCAATTTTTCAATCTTATCATCCATGCCATTCATCTTAGCTTCCATGCCATTCATCTTGGCTTCATTTACCTTTAGTGAGAGTGAAATTTGTTGTACTTGGTCTTGTAATTTTGATATATCATGTTGCATTTCTTCCTCTTCTTCCCGAGTCATGCTGGAGATTTCAGGTTGCTTACTAGGTGTTTCCGTTTCTTTCTTTGGGGAATTAATTAATGCTAATAATTCTTCACTATTCCTTTTAAATTCCTTCAAACTAATTTTTCAAACCAATCTTATGTAAAATTTAAAAAAAAACTACATACCTTTTTTTTTCACTTTGCAAGAGCTCGATATTGAATCTGTTGTATCTCTATAACTGCGGATCTCGAATATCTGAAATCTTGTCCTACGGTAGCCCTTTGAGTCATCTGTCTAACCCTACAAGTCTGATCAATATTGGATTATCCAAATAAGAGTTATGCTAAATCTCCCATGGCGACCTCATTATAAACTAGTTCAGTAGAGCGAACTTGTATGACGTGCCCCATGTCACTGTTTCGACCTTAATACCTGACACTAATACATAGAAAACTACCAGTCGTCCTCTCTCTGAAAATTCTTACACAATTTCAATCTGATGCTCAAAACAAAATTTATAACAATTTTCCCCAAGCCACCTGTTTGGAATGTAATTCGGGAGTCCGCACAAACCCTAACTTCCTCAAATCATATCTTTGCAAACATAGTGAGACAATCTCTGAAATTGACACTGGAAGTTCAGAACGATTTCAGCTCAAATGGTTTTCTTTGTAGTTTCTAAAACATTGTAGAGATATAGTTATAGTGAAAATTCCATGATGGCCTGTTTGAAGCAGCGAAACCCTAGAAACCAAAAGTTAATAAACCAGCTCACAAAAAGATAGAAAAGATAGATCAACGCCTTAGAATTCAGCCTCTTCGAGGGGGAAACCTCCTTTACATTACACAAATGAACAATTCTTCCATGATACAAATGACTAGACTTCCCTTCTATATATAGGAGTCTAAGGGGTCACAGTATAATCAAGCCAACATAACAGTAATAACATAAGGGCACAAAAATAACAATATTGGGTTTATATGGGGCATACTAATAGCAATGTGGGGAGAATAGGGGCACAATAATAACAATAAGGGATACAATGACAATAGTAATGGGGGAATCACTAGTATTATAGGGGCCTAACAATCCCATCTGGGGACTACTAGGCCCAACAGAGATTAATCCACCTCTTAGCTTTACGTATATCCCACCATTCACCGGCAAGGATTCCTAGGCCCACCAAGGCACACAATCTTGGCTTTACCACAACCCATAGTCTGGCTCAAGCATTACTAGAATAGTGGCTTTACCGCTATCCATAGTCCAGTTCAGGAACCACTAGGCCATGTGTTTGTCTTTTTAGAGATCCACCGCACTCAACTTCAAATCCTTCCAGAAATCTAGCTCAACTAATGTATGAGAACCCATCTCATTAAGGCTATCAGGAAATGGCAAGGCTATGCTGAAAACACTGTCACATTTCGAAAAACCCATACCATGATAGAAAAAAACTAGATGTAACAACATGCATGCCAAATCTAGCAAGGAACATACACATGCAAATCGATACCTACAAAGAATCTTGTCGTAATTGTGTGATCATGCCTTTCCTTCCTTGATATTTGGTTCCTCTTACCTTCTTTTCCTTTCTTGATCCAATGCCCAAGTGCTCCAAGAAAACTTTAAGTGTCCAAGAGTGTGAGAGAGAGAGACAGAAAATAATAAGAGAGCACTAAAACTGAATTGACAAAAGGTTACAAACTGATTCTCGAAACCTTTTTGTGAATGAGACCTCTATTTTCTTCATTTTCCATTATTTTCCTTCATTTTCCTCCTCACATGCAACCTATGACCTTTCACCTCCATTTTCTCCTAATTTCCACTATTTTCATAAATAAATGTGCCAAAAATGCCATTTTTCCTTTCCAAAGCCTTAGCCATTTCCTTTGCCAATTTCCTAAGCCATAAACAACCAAATGAACACCCCCGAGGATGTCTTGCTTAACATTCATCTTAGAATACATGTTTCATAAACTATGGTTATTATTTTTTTAACTTTTATTACATGTAATTTTCACCAGTGTTGTTAATGACCTTCGACTCATTGTTGCATCTTCCCTGAATAGTCTAATCTCCCCTCCGCTTAGGTTGGGAGCTAGAATTACATGACACAGGTCACATGGTGAGTGCCTAGGGATACACTTCCAAGACAATACGAACAATGATCTGCTACACCTCCTGAAAAATGTTGAACCACTATTATAGACATATTTAGGCGCTTCAACCCCAATCTTATATGTCGATAAACTATGGCTCTTCAACCCCAAAAAGTGTTGTTTCATACCCTAAAAGATCATGGTCATCTGATTGCATCATTCTCCAAAAGTTCCACTTGAAAAACCATCCAAAATTGGCCTAAACTGGACCATACTCACTGCTCCACTGTTAGGGTGTGATACATACTAACTTCTACACTAGCCAGGTGCGATGCACACTAATAAGGCCTTCTGCAGGGTGTGATGAACGAGGATAGACAAATGTCCAAGATAGTTTGCTAAGTGGATGCTCAAGGAATCTTCTAGAAACTTCTCCTATGACACTTGCCTCTCTGAATTCATCCAAGGATGAGTAAGATATCCAAGAAATCTCCAAGTGGAACCAAATGCAACAAGTGGAATGACACTAATCAAAACCCCAGAGATGACTCACACCGTTGCACACATCTATAAATGGATCCCTCATCTAAGAGATCCAGATGCTAGAATATTGTGAATTGCAAGGAAGTGCTGATAGTTTGTGTTTAAGAGCATTGCATTGTTGGTGTGATTTGCTATTTCATGAGGTGAAGAGGGCTCGATGCTAGGAGGATGATGCTAGATCAGACAACTAGGTTGTAATTCTCCCTTCTATTTAATAAAGTTCTTCAAGTTTTCTTCCATATAATTGTGCACTTGTGAATGTTGTTATTTGTGAATGCCAATGTATGTTCATTATATATCTGATTCTGTAGTGTTTGTGTTACAATAGATCGAGATGCTTTGATGGTTCTTTGCTACTGTGTTTCTACAGGTACTCTTCAAGCGGGATAAGTACAGAGAGGAGTTGCGAGCTCTGTCAAGGGGGGGAAAGATCGGGCAAAGGATCGATTGAAAGTTCCAGGTTGGTCCTCTCATCTTTCTCTTATCTATTGTGCATAGAAGAAATCATTGAATTACTTTGAAATGTTGTTTCTAAGGTAGCTACCAAACCTAGAGGGCTATTCATTCAAAAAGACACTTGTTTTCCCTGAAACAAAATGGGAACTCCGCTGGGGATCGAATAGATGTTTGTTAGTTGTTGTTGTTTATTTTTTAAACTATAGACAGAGCCTGAAGTCAGCCAGGTAGCCTTCGAACTTCTCTTGCTCTGCAATTGCATAATAGATCAATGCTGCATCAGTTAATCTCTGGTTCAGTTTATGAATTGAACATTTGACTTACAAGCATTCTAGATCCCCTTTTGGTAGCTCAATAACCTTTGAAGATTATTCCTCTGTACTTTGGTCTTTACTATCCATCATAACTCAGCTTAACTCACTGAAATCAGCTGCAAATTTGAGCCAAAGCCCACTTCAGTTGCGCTCCCTGGCACTTCCTGTCACTGTCAACCAGTATGCATCGCACCTCCCAAGTCTGTAAAGTGTGATGCATGCCTGTTTTTGTGAAGCCCAGGTGCGATGACTCACTAAACCAATTTCCATTCTAGAAATTTGGGGTTTTTGTCCTTTTGTCAGTTTTGTTTAATTGTTTTTGCTGCTTATGAATAGTACCTCATTATTGAAGCCTCCTTGCAACACATAGATCAGCCTCCATTGATTAGGATTAGTAAATATTCTTATGTATTTGTCCACCATTTGCAATCCTTTGTTGAAACGTTTCTTAAATCGAACTGTTGCTTTGGTACAAAAAGTGTCGTAATTGTTGTTTTATGTCAAAAAGAGAAGTGTCATGGATTCTTCCTTCCCTGGATAGTCGATTAAACTTTTCGTCATGAATTTGATTTGATTTATTGGTATTCGAAGTTTCGAAAGAATTTTCTATTCGAAATTGAAAAGTGTCGTTTAGTCTTCCTTTCTATTTTGAAAAAAGAAATTGTCGAAAATTTCATTTTGAAAGAAATATTTCAGATCTTCACTACATTTATTTTTCCTTTTTGGCATTTTTTACATTAACGGGAATGAAAAACAAATACATGCATTTGCATTTGCATTTATTTTGTGTGCGAAAAATTATTTAGGAAAGTAGATTAGTGTGTGCTATTTTCTCTTTGTTTGAAAGAATCGTAATTTTCTTTCTCTAGTAGCTAGGATTTTCATTGTTCAAAATAAACAACGATTGTTTATCATTGTAGATTGCATTTTAGGAATTTCAAATCTACATCACGCAGTGAACCATTGAAAGGAAAACTTTAAACAAGATCTACTCTAAAATAAATCTCAATGAACCTAACAACACTTTGGAACTTAGCACAACACAGCTAGAGGTCTAAGCTAGAAACGTGTTCTGGCATCGTAAAAACTAGTAACTATCATTTTCATCAAAGGTTGGGTGATTCCTCCTCCTTGATACGACAAGTGCTAGCACGGACTTGTGCTCCCCATACCGTCTCTTATATATTGGGAGACCACAATAGGCTTATATCCTTTATCCATAGGAAACCATGTTTGCTGCTCTATTGATCGTAATGCACTGAACACAACATTCAAGAAGATTGACTGTTATACAAAAGTCCTTCGTAACTTCTCTTTAATTTATCACAAAGGTGTATATTACAGTTTTGTGATTAGTTTGGTAATCCCTTTGTCTATATTTTCATGAGTAATCAATTTCATTCCTTTTCGACTCTCTAAAAGAAAAGATCCATCTGAGCACTTGTCACTTCAAGCTCATTAAAAATCGAAGGGGACTAGTGTTATGAAACCAGCTCAAGAAAAGATAGAAAAGATAGATCAACGCCTTAGAATTCAGCCTCTTCGAGGGGGAAAACCTCCTTTACATTACATAAATGAACAATTCTTGGATGATACAAATGAAAATACCTTCTTTCTATATATAGGAGTCTAAGGGGTCATAACATAATTAGAGGCTACATAACAATAATAGTGTAAGGGAACAATAATGACAATAGTGGGCTTCTATGGGGCACAATAGGGGCACAATAATATTAATAAGGGGTACAGCTACAATAGTAATGGGGTAATCACTAGTATTATGGGGACTCAACATGCCCCTCTCCATAAAAAAAAAGTGTTTTCCTCAACGCTTGAGTAGTTCTAGATGCTTCTATATAAAATTCTCAACCTCCCATGTGGAATCTTCAGCAGTTAAGTTCTTCCACTTGATAAGATACTCTTAAATTGATCGATTTCATAGCTATCGAGTTCTTGTTTCTGTGACTGCTTCTCGTTCCAATCTAATTTTTCCTTCCTCGTCAAGTTCTGGCAATATTGTTTGAACTGGTAGCTTATCGCCTATAACCTTCTTTAAACATGAAACATGGAAAACTCGGTGCAATCGAGAAGCTGCAGGAAGCTCTAATTTGTATGCCATAGTACCAATCTTTTGCAACGCCTTGTATAGACCATAATACTTTGGTGATAATTTATTATCCTTCTTAGCTTGCTTGAGGGACATTTGCTTATATGGTTGTAACCTTAAGAATACCCAATCACCTACATCAAAACTTCTTTTTACTGCAATGTTGATCTGCCTGTTGTTTCATTCTATTCTGTGCCAACACAAGGTTATCCTTTAAGAGTTGGAGGACTTGTTGTTGATGTTCGATGTGATGTTCCACTGCTTGAACCT